>CDFA01018139.1:0-32630 GCA_000826305.1 Acanthamoeba healyi
TCTTCAGGAAGTAAGCCACTACCGTCACTCATTACATGATGAGCGACCAATCGAGTTCGTCGAGCTGTTCCTCCACAAGCTGTTTATCAAACAGGAAACAGCTCCGCTGCTAATTTTTGATGTACGTACCTCCAATTACTCATCTCGCGATGCTTTCACCAGAGCGTACGGTGGCGAGGCTGCCAAGAGTTGACGCCGTGTGCGTGTTGTCAGATTCACTCTCGGGCGATGACCGAGGTGGATGCGTCGCAGTTTGTCAAGCCATCCGGCTTCATATTCCTGCATGAGCGCAACGTATTTTTGACTCTGCGCCAAGGGCACATCTCTGTCTGGGACCTCGCCGGGAAGCTCATCACGCAGTACGTCACCCATCTTCCGTCAAGTGCCCTGCGAGTTGAGGTCAGATTGTCCAACAATAGCGCCCCGTGTTGCATTGGCAGGCTCGAAGATCACCAGCTCTGGGGACACGACCTGAACAGCGCCATCTACATCACGCCACGACAAGACCTCATCGTCTCCCTCTGCAGCGGCGGAGGCTTCTTCGATGAAGGTATTGTTGCTCATCGTCGCACTAACCATTGTTGCAGCCTTGCATGTCGCAAAGTGGGTGCTAACGCTCGTACCAGGCACGATCAATGTGTCGGACGTCATGAGCGGCAAGTGCCTCGCCAAGATCGGGAGCGGCGACGACACCCGACACGAGCGACAGCGTGCACGGGCGATGCACAACATCACCGCCCTGCACTTTAGCGATGAGCGCAACGAGGTCTACACGGGCAACAAAGCGGGTCTCGTCCACGTCTGGACAAACTGACTCCCCCAACTAACCTCTATCAATGTACATCAAGTCACCATCACCATCCTGTATACTAGTTCCTCTCCGTACGCCAACCTCAGTCTCGCCTTGCCACTCGGTGCCCACGGCCATCATGATGGCGTCTCGGCTCGGTGTGGGTGGTCGAAAACGCGGTGAAAGGCGGCCGGTGACTGGAGAACGTTTCAGGGCCTGTCTCGCGCACACGATGGTGATGTGCCTTGGTGAAGGGAAAGAGTAAGAGCAAGCGAGAGAGGGAGACATACGGAGAGAGACAGAGATGGAGGCACAACGCAGGTTCCTGGAGGAGGCGAAGCTGTCGGAGGTGGTGGCGAACAAACCTGAGTTGGTGTGGGTCGAACCGAGCGCCACCATCGCCAGCGTGTGCGAGAAGCTGAGGCTGCACAACATCCTCTCCCTCCCCGTCTACAGCAGAGAGGTACGTCATACACCCTTCGTCCTCTTGCCCAACTCTCACGTCATGACGATGAGCACGATGGCTGACTCTGCCGGCGGCGTTGCATGCAAAGACCAACGAGTTCGTGGGCATCACCAACGTGGCGGACATAGCCTTGTTCATCGCCTGGGGCAGCGTCGATGTGGTGCGCAGCAAGCAGAGCAAAGAGGGCAGCGAGCCGATGGCCGACGTGGAGCGCCTGGAGCCACGGCTCGGCTTTGCAGATCGTCCCATCGTCGAGGTCTTCATCTCGGACGAGACGAGCTTCTTCCGCGTCTTTGACGCGAGCGACTCGCTGTACGGCGTGCTGGAGCCCTTCTCGAAAGGCTACCACAGGGCACTGGTGAAGCTCACGCCGCAGGCCAGCAAGCCAGAGGACTACCGTCTGCTCACGCAGACGGACATCGTGCGCTTCCTGATGACCAACTACGCCAGGCTCGACTGGTCGCTGCTCTCGCAGACGGTGGCCGAGGCCGGGCTGGTGCAGGGCCGGAAGAACCTGCTGTGCGTCACAGAGGACGAGAGCCTCAACGTGCTCCAGGCCTTCAGGCGCATGACCCAGCGAGACATGAACTGCATCGGTACGTGCATTGGGTCGGGCCTATGGTGTCGAGCGACAACGGCTGACAGAGCGAGGTGGGATCAGGAATCTGTGACAAGCACACCGGACGGCTGGTGTGCAACCTGTCCGCGTCTGATCTGCGCGGCATGGCGCCCGATCGACTCAACATGCTGCTCCTTCCTGTGAGGGACTACATGACCGGTGACGATCTGCATACCCTTCATCGCAATCGATCAACATTGCCTGACGTGCATGGATGACCCTAACCACACACACAGCCATGTACGGAGAAACGTTCTGTCAGAAGGTCTACCCCGTCACCTGCTCTCCCGACACCAAGCTGGCGGATGTGATGGGTATGAATGAACTCTCTTCCTGTGACGTGGGCTGGGACACTGACTAAGAGTGTTAGTGCAGCAAGTGCCATGGCACGCAAGGTGCATCGCGTGTGGGTCGTCAACGAGGCCGAACAGCCGGTGGGGCTTATCTCCCTGTCTGACATCATCTGCAAGTTCTCGCCCTACGACTACAAGACCGCCGCGCCAGCGCCGGAGGGCATCAGCTTCACCACCAACACCGCGCCTACCGCCATCAGCCGCCAGTAATTATTTTGATATCTCCGAAGATGCGAGAAAGAAAATAATTTCTTTTAGTTTCCTTCATCAACCACTGCGAAAGAGCTCGGAGAGAGCGATCAGGACTGTCGGCCTGGTGGTGGAAGAGAGAGGAGAGAATGGAGGAAGAGGACGGCACGCAGGAAGTGTTCTTCCTGCCCGAGGACGAGGTGCGGCGGTACATCCGCAAGAGGAAGCGAGCCCAAAAGAGCATATCGGTGACGCACCTGAGGAAGGCCCTCAACATTGGCTACAAGAAGGCCAAGAGGATCTACGACGAATTCGTCACGTCCGAGTCGTCTGCACCTCCGGCCAAGGCCATCAAGGCCTCGAAATCCATTTCCAAATCGAAAACGAAATCGAAATCAAAGCCAAAATCGAAATCAAAGGCCAAAGCCGAGGCCAAGCCCAAGACAAAGCCCAAGGCCAAGACAAAGGCCAGGACGAGCACGACGGGGAGGCGGAAGAGGCAAAAGCTGGACCACGCCGCAGCGGCAGAGGACGAGGAGAGTAGCACTAGCACTAGCAGCAGCAGCGGCACCGAGAGCGAGAGCGTGGAGGAGGACACAGAAACGAGCAGCGGAAGCGAGGACGTCACTGCAAACGGAGCAGGAGCAGGAGCAGGGGACAAGTCTCCGGAGACGTTGGACAGCATCACCGACGATGAGGAGGACGAGGACGAGGAGGAAGACGGCGATCTCGATCCGTTCACGCTTTCCAACTGCCTGCTCAAGGCCGCCCACTTTGCGGCCACAAAGCACCGATTACAGAAGCGCAAGGATAAGGATGGTACGCAGCCAGCTGCTGAGTGTGCACACACTCGCCCGAGCTGATCTCTGCAGGGAGATGTGAGAGAGACTCTGCGCTTCTTGCGCACTCGCGTGCTCAGCTAACACGCGCAACTTGTGTGTGTGTGTGTGTGCATGCAGGCACGCCCTACATCAACCACCCGTTGGGTGTGGCCTGGTGCTTGTCGGAGGAGGGCGGCGTCAAGGACGTCGAGACGCTGCAGGCGGCCATGCTCCACGAGTATGGCCACACCATCCCTTCCTTTCTCATCCCTCGGCTCACACAACTTCTCTCTTGTGTGCGTGATGGCGCGTGCGTGGTGGTGTGCGTGTGCGTGCAGCACTGTGGAGGACACTGACACTACGTTCGAGGAACTAAAGCGAGAGTTTGGGCTCAAGGTGGCGGACATTGTGCGAGAGGTCACTGATGACAAGTCCATGGCCAAGGACGTACGTACCACAGGTCTAGCCCAGTGACGTCCGTTTCACTTCGCCTCACCCAAACTCTGTTGTGTCATTCCTCAGGCGCGCAAGAAGCATCAGGTGAAGCACGCGCCTCATCTGTCCAAGCAGGCCAAGCTGGTCAAGCTGGCCGACAAGCTGTACAATCTACGAGATCTGATTCGTGACCCCGTGCCCGGCTGGTACGTCCTTCTCTCACTCTCCCTCTGTCAAGCTTTCCGTTGTGTCAATGATCTCCGTAGCGAGGGGCAGTAAGCAGGCCAGAGTCGCTGACGTGTTGTACCTTGTGTGCATCAGGAGCGTTCAGCGAGTGCAGGGCTACTTCGTGTGGGCCAACGCCGTCGTCCAGAGCATCCGGTACGTGCGCCCGCAGCTTGCATAGGGATAGAGCGTGCTCGGGTGGCTGATCGAACAAACCATCATCGTCATCATCAATTGAATGTCGAATGACGAAACAGAGGGACGAACATCGGCCTCGAGGAGAAGCTGGACGAGGTGTTTAGCTCCAAGTTCAAGATGCGCGGCAAGAGCTACCCGGCCCTGGTGGCCGAGAACCGACGACCGACCCTCCTCGCCAAGTACTACGCCGACATGGCCGAGACCCGCGACTAGACTCGCCCCTGACGACGAGATGCCGATGATGGTGCGATCTGTAAAATAATAATAAAAAACTATTTAAAATGACTGGTATTTCAAGCATTTTATTTTATTTATCTTCCTTTTTCTGTCGCGAGTGCGTCTCCTCATGCTCTCTACTTCTCCTCACCTCAATTTCGAGGTAAGGGCAAGCATCTCTTACCGCAGACGGAGGCAACGACCAAGGCACATTCGAGGGTGGACTAGTACGGCATACGACGCTCCATCATACACGCACCGGGGCCTCATCCTTTCTTACCTCCTTTCCTGCTCGTCTATGCTAGCTCGAACGGCCCGGCGTCTGCACCGACGCCAACAGAAACACCCAATCCATGAAGCGTGCTAGTGTGCTGATGATCATCATCGTTGAAGGTGCCTGGGATGCTCCATCGCCGAGAACCGTTTCTACAGGCAGCCGTTGGCGCGCGCCCACTGGAGTACGTGGAGGTGGCCTCCTGCTGCTGCATTGCGGCTGGTCGCCTCATTCCACGGGCAGCCTTTGGAGCGAGCCCACTGGAGCACTTCGAGGTTCCCTCCCCAGGCAGCACTGGAGCAGGTCTCCTTGTCCCACGGGCAGCCGTTGGCGTGGGCCCATTGGAGCACGTAGAGGTGGTTCCCATAGGCCGCACTGGAACAGGTGGCTTCGTCCCACGGGCAGCCGCTGTAGCGAGCCCACTGAAGCAACTCGAGGTGCCCGCCAGCAGCTGCCCTGGTACAGGTCTCCTTGTCCCATGGGCAGCCGTTGGAGCGAGCCCACTGGAGCACGGCGAGATGGCCTTCCTGGGCTGCATAGGAACAGGTCGCCTTGTCCCATGGGCAGCCGTTGGCCTGGGCCCACTGGAGCACGTCAAGGTGGCCTTTCCATGCTGCGTTGGTACAGGTGGCCTCGTCCCACTGGCAGCCGTTGGAGCGCGCCCACTGGAGCAACTCTAAGTGCCCTCTCTCGGCTGCATGGGAACAGGTCGCCTCGTTCCACGGGCAGCCGTTGTAGTGAGCCCACTGGAGCACGTCGAGGTGGTTCCCATAGGCTGCGTTAATGCAGGTGGCCTCGTCCCACGGGCAGCCGTTGGAGCGCGCCCACTGAAGCAACTCGAGGTGCCCTCCCTCGGCTGCACTGGAACAGGTGGCCTCGTCCCACGGGCAGCCGTTGGAGCGCGCCCACTGGAGCACATCCAGGTGCCCTCCCTTGGCTGCACCACAGCAGGTCATGTCCCATGGGCAGCCGTTGGAGAGTGCCCACTGGAGCACATCAAGGTGTCCTGCTTGAGCTGCACCAAAGCAGGTGGCTTCGTCCCACGGGCAGCCGTTGGAGCGCGCCCACTGGAGCACAGCCAGGCTGCCCTGCGTCGCCATCTGCATGCTCAGCCATGTCCCCGCGAATGGTGCTTGGCGCTGGGGCTTGCTGCCGTCTTCATTGCTGCTGTCGTGGTGTTGGCGAAGAAGGCTGTCCCACCGGCGGCACACAGCACGGCACACCACCGTGTCAACCGCGCTGTCAGCAACGTAATGGGTCAGGACGAGGCCCACCAGCTCAGGCATGACCTCTTCCATCTCCCTCCGCCGTGTAGAACTCGACGAGAGAGAATGAAGACAGTATAATTCGTTGAAGGGACACATACATAAAAGGTAGTTATTTCCCGGAATGACCGGAATGTTCTGTTCAGAAGGAGAGCAGTTTTTTATTTTTATTTTTTTTCATTTAATTTCGCGCTCACCAAAACACCAGCAAAGAGAGAGGCCACCGCGTGTGTCACAGCGGAACGGGATGGAGTCACGTTGGAGGGCGGCGTGGGTGCTGACTTGCCTGTGTGCGGTGGTTGCCATCGCACACGCCCAAGTGGCCCCATACTACGTCGGTGCGCACCCCATTTTTAAGTATTTTTATTTTTATTTTTATTTTTATTTATTAATTCATATAATTTGGTAATAAAATGGGTGCGAGCAGGATATCAGATCCACAGCTGGGACGACCTGGACGAGTGGCACCAGGCGCTGCGCAAGTCGAACGGCCTGTCTGGCGAGAAGTGGTTCAAGATAGACCCCCACTTCATGCCTCCTGGTACGATGCGCGCGCAGAGCAGCAGCAAGTCGACCGGTTGGCCGATGCACTGGCCTGCCCCCACGACGTAGGACCCACACTCACTCGCACTCCCTCTGTGTGGCGCAATCAGCGTTCTGCGCGTCGCAGTCGCGCGTGCCGCAGGGCGACCCCAGGGGATGCTTCGTGCTGGCTCACGACACCCCCACCACGCAGGCGCAGTACAACTCGACGGAAGACGTTGCGCTCCTGCTTCAGGATCCCTCCTTCCGACCCTTCTTCACGCAACACGAACGGTATCTTCCCATCCGTCTATGATACAAGCGTGCGTGTGCGTGCGCGTGCGCGTGTCAGAGCTGATCACTCGTCCCACAGAGTCTACATTGCGCTGTGCTTCAAGAGCTCGCCGGTGGTGTGCGACAACTCCACGAGCGCTCGAGCATGGCTGTCTCTGGTCGATGAGTTGATCGCACGCCTCACCGACACCATCACCAAGTACAACCTCAACGTGGAGTTTGTCCTCGACGGTGACGCCACGCCTCTACTGGACAGGTGATGACCCTTGCTACCTGGATCCCTATCTGCCTGCCTCTAAAGGCGTTCCAGCATCCTGTCTTAGTTGCCTTAGACTCACACGTACGCACACACGTTGGCCAGGCCGTGCTTGTGGCAGCGATGGCGCCCGCTCGCAGCGACGTGGATCGATCTGCCTTGGGAGGCGCTGTTCTACAACAACTCCGAATACGGCTACGACAGGTACGATCGCATGCCTATGCAGCTTTGCGTGGGTGCGTCTCCCCGTGGTGCATGACGGACCGTTGGTGTGCGTTGCTTTCGCACACAGGTTCCAGGTGTTGAACGTTCCCGTCGCTCCCGCGATCGATCCTGGCATCAACATCGATGTGTTGGCTCGCTTCGGCTACGGCCGCTTCGCCACCACCAGGTATCCCTTCCTCTGCTGGGAGCCCTCGGACCAGTCCATCATCACATCGGTACACTCCCGTTTTAATGCTCTTCGGCGTGCGTGTGTGTGGCGCTCACAGTTTGATCGTTGTGTGGCGCTGCACGTGTATGCGAAGGTGGTAAACTCCTACATCGCGGGCAAGATCATCCGCCCCGAGGGGTTCAGGTTCGCCATCAACATCGACCCCGTGCAATTCCTCGTCTACTCCTCCGCCTTCAGTCGGACGGCGCTCAACCACCAACTACCTCAGCTCAAGAGGTGACCCGTTCCCGCCAACTCTCTGCCCCTGTGTGTCTTGTGTGGTGTGGTGTGTGTGTGTCTCACATCGCCTCTACAGTGTCTCGGCTCTGCCGCCACTTGAAGGACCAAGCGCTGTCAGCTCGAAACCGCGCGTGGTGGCTATCCCCTCAGCATCAGGTAACCGCTCCCATCACACATCATCGCAATAATGACTGTCTAACTGTAGTACACAGGCGACTCTGTTTTCGACTCGTTCGTGTTCTCTGAGACCGCCCTGGATCTGAGCTACCAGCTGTTCCGGCACCCGTCGGCGTTTGCTGAGCCGGTCCTGCTCGCTGAGGGCAACGTCTCAGCTCTCACTCAGCTAGGTCCTCTCATGTCAGCAGCGACGCCGGCCGACGTCTACGGCAAGCCGTTTGTGCTGCTCGCCGATGCGTCAAACCGATTCGCCTTCCTCGAGGCTTCCCTCGTCGGCGTGCCGCTGACCCTCATCGCCAACAGCAGCTTCGCCACTACCACCAACGGCAGCACCTTCGCAGCTGCCATCACCCCGTTCCGCTCGGCCACCTTGTACCTCGTAGCGCGCGCGTACACGTCGGACGAGTGCGCATTGGGCGTCGAAGTTCTGGTGGCCGATCGAATGCACCTGGATCAGCCGAAGCCGTTCTCGCCCGATAGCGCTGCGTGCGTTGTGGCGCGCGGCAACGGCACGACGATCACCTCGGCCAGCGTGGCCATCCTCTCAGCCGCGAGCGGCAATAACGTAACGTCCATCTGTGGAGACGCCGCCCCTGCCGTCGGCGTGCTCGCCTTTGCGACGGCGGACAAGCACATCTCCCACGCCGCGTTCTGCCTCGCGACAGGTCAGGGTCCTCCATCTTTCTCTCTCTGCTGCTAGCTTTCTTGCGGCCTTGGCTGACTAGGCGGAGGCAGGAGGTCAACTGGGCGTGGTGGGACCAGTGGTCGTGGACGTGGGCCGCTCGCCGTCCGTCTCACTCGGCCTCCAGAACGGACGACCCGTCGTGTACGCCGAGACCTCTCCACGCCCAACACGGCGCAGAGCTCACCTGTGATGTTGATCTTGGCTCACGCGCGTCGGTGTGCCGCGCAGGCTCGAGGTGCACGGGGAAGGGTACTGCTACAACTCGGAGAACAAGAACAAGCGACCCTACCCGCGCGTGTGCGCCTCCAAGCCCTTGCCGACGTTGCACACGCTGGTCTACAACTACGGCACGCTCGACGCCTGGTTTGGTCACCTTGCTGCTCACAAGTGCGTCCTGCCTCCATTGCTGCTCGCACGCTTGACGATAATGACGACGATGCTGATGCACATGCTGATGATGATTGTGGTGTCGATCAGGCCGGGCTCCGTGGCGTGGATCACCAGTTGCGACCGCCGCATCACTCACGGTGTCTACGACATGGGCTCTTCGCCGTCCGTTACGCTCTTCAATTCAGGTACTGCACACACGCGCCTCGACACAGAGAGACTATGGTGACGGAGAATCTTACATGAGGCTTTGGTTGTGTGTGTTTGCTCAGGTTCGTTGTTGGGGCTGATCGAGGTGCACGAGGGATTGACTTCCAGCGTCTCAAGCGAGTGTGGTGCTGCGGTGGCCTACAACGGGCTCGTCATGGACTCCTGGCCGGCCTTCCCGCTCTAGAGAGAGAGCTAGTGCAAGAGACCTAGTTCGTTTGGCTCGAGTGGCGAGGACGAGGCCGAGATGGCCTTGACGAGCACGCAGAGATGGGCGTTGAGGTGAGTGGCGACGGCCAATCGGCGCCCTTCGCGTGCGATATAGCCGTTGATAAAGTCGATCTCGGTGCGTCGCCCGCACTCCACATCTCGCAGCATCGACGACCGGTTGTGCGCGGTGGCCGTGGCCACCTTCTGCACATAGCCAAACACCCGTCGGCGCACTTCATCCCACGCTTGCGCGTCCTCGCCCGTCAGCTCTATCGCGACCACCAGCCGACAGGTTAGTGCGCGCTCGTGTGTGCGGCGGTGCGTGTGCGTGTTCGACGCGCCGTACCAAACAGGCTGGGCAGGTGCACTTGGCTGGCGCGAGCCACGGCCACGCCTTCATCGACGACCTCGGCGGCGAGGTCGAGCAGGTGCGGATTGGACATCAGTCGCCCGTTGGGGATGCGGAGGAGAGCGGTGAGCGGATTGATCGCGGCGTTGACCATCAGCTTCATCCACGCCCGCTTGTCGATGTCCGCCGTCACTGCCACATCGAGTCCCGCCTGATGCCGATCCACAGCCTCTCAGTCTCGCTCTCGCTCTCACGCGTGACCAGCACAGCACGACACCAGCATGCGCGTGCGGAGGACACAAGGAGGAGGAGGTGGTACGTGAGTGAGATGATCGCGCATGCGTTCCATCAGCGCATGTGGAGGCAGGAAGGTGTTCCCCGGCCCCGTGTGTCTGACCTCGCCTGGCCAGCACCAAGACGACATCAGCACATGGAGAGTGAGGCGAGAGAGAGAGAGAGGAGGCATGTCGTGCACTAGTGCTCACCTGGCTGTGTCAGTAGAGCGCCGACGTCGGTGATGCCCTGCAGCACGACCGGACCGCCGTGGCTATCGCCAGCCGAGCTCACGAGGCTCGCCTGCAGGATCTCGCGGTTGCCCATGCCGTTCTGGAGCGTCAGCACAACGCCGCCGCCGTCGCGACGCACCAGGTCACGCAGCGGGACGCGGTCGGCCGTGGCCTGCGTGTCGTAGCTCTTGGTGAGAACGACCAGCACGTCGGCCTCCTTGCCCGTCGCCGTCACCTCGGCCGCATCCGCAAACGCCTCGATCCTGTGCAGCTGCTGTTGTTGTGCCGCTTCCTCTCGAGTGGTGGCGTCGACCAGGCGCAAGCCGCCCGCACTGCGGATGCGCTCGCGCTGTGCCTCTGACCTCACCAACGCCCACACCTCACAGCCTTGCACCAAGGGTTGTTAGTGCATGAGAGCAGAGCTGAGGAGAGCAAATTGGGGGGGGGCGGTACCAGAGGACGCGAGCTTGGCTGCGAAGAGGGAGCCGAGGGCGCCCAACCCGACCACCCCCACCCTGAGCGGGCCACGGGCGGCACTGGCTGTATGCAAACGCCGCTCGTGCAGCCGCATCGCCACGCCTTTGCCGCGGCGCATGTTTGTGACAAAACCTGAGTCATGTCAAGAATGTTGTCGGCAAAATGATTGTCGACAAGAATTCAATGGAGTTGATTACACAGAGGGGAGGGTGGGGCGAGAAGAGGACGGCGAAGAGGAGAGCGAGCCGCGAGGAGGAGGAACGGGAGACTCGCTGGCGGTAGTAGAGGGTGAGGAGGGCAGGGAGGCGATGGCGACGGGCGGTGATCCGCTTTCGGAGAAGGAGCGGAGGCGAACGGCGGTCGAGACGGAAATGCGGTTGGCCATGGCGTTGGTGATGTCTCTCATCCACTCCATCTTCTCCTCGAACTCGGGGCACGAGAAGCGGAGGGTGACCGCATTCTTGTCGGTCGTTGCCACGATCTCGAACGTCGAATCCGAACCTGTGTGTCCAACGTTTGTTGGGCGTGAGCGAAACAGACCTACCGCGACACGACACGACACACCATGACGACGCATACCCTTGAGATCGGGCACGTCCTGGAGCTGGATGTCCTTGGTGAATAGCAGGCGCTTGAAACTGTACTGGCCTTCCTTCTTCTTTTTGGCCACCAGCAGGAGATCGTTGAACAGGAAGCAGAACCTACGATCGCAGCACACAACACAAACATGAGCATATGTTCAGGGCACGATGGTGTGCGCGTGCGTGTGCATGCAGAGTGCATGCGTTCGGTACCTCGCTTTGGCTTTCTTGTCATTGCCGGCGAGGAGAGACAGCTTGCCCTCGCGTACAAACCGTCGATGCGGAGCAAAGAGTTTCTGGCGAGTTTGTTGTAAGAATCATGTGCACTGAGAAGCACTACAGGCATAGAAGACAAGCGTACCACGGGCAGCTTGCCGGTGATGGACTGCTGGATGGTGAGCACCTTGGTGCTGTTCTCCACTTCCCTCTTGTAATCGTTGACCTTGTCCGCCAACTGCTTCACCTTGGCCAGACTCTGCATTGGTCGTACATGAACGTGTGAGCATGCAGCACGCGCATACAGCACGCAGCACAGATGCGCAAGGTGAATATCGACCTCCAGCGTGGGTTGGAAGTCCGGATGAGTGGTTGGCGTCGACCGGGCTATCTCCTACGTAATCGCCCCCCACAAATCAGCAACGCATGACCCAATGGCGAGAGGACGCAAGAAACCTCAACAACTTAAACGTACCTGGAGCAGCATCACATAGCGAGGAATGCGCTGGATGGGTACGATGAGCAGGTCGGCCAGAATGAGCCCGCGTGCATCCTTCAGCCGCCTTGTGTTCTTTTAAGGGAGGAAGGCAGAGAGTGGGTCAACGGCGTCCGCATGGCACATAGTGATAGCGATAGAAGAGAAGCAGACGGAGGGGTAGGGGCGATACATTTTGGAAGGCGATAAAGGCCGAGCTGCCGTGGTATCGGTCGATGGTGTCCATGGCGTTGGTGTAACTGCTTATGTACGGATTGTAGGCCTTCAGGTACACCGTCTGCAGTTCAAGAAGCCGCCGTTGTCAGACTCATAACACCACACCGCTCAACGGCGCCAGTACGCGTACCATCTCCGAAAAGATGTCAGCCAACGTTTGATCGTCGCTCCACTCCGCAACGCGCTGCTCCAGCGTCTGGAAATAGAAGTTCAAAGGGGGTAAGTAAGTAAGGCCTCAAAGAGCAAAGGACATATCAAGCCATAAACGAGAGATGGACAGAGATGAGGAGGGAAGTGGCCCACCTTGAGCAGGGCCGAGTTGTACTGGTAGATCACCTCGATGCCGCCAAAGATGTTCTTGATGTCGGCCGCTGTGATGATTTCCTTCTTGTTATCGATCGCGCTTCTCAGCGGGTTGAGGTAATGCTGCGCGCAGACGAGGGAGAAGAGGGCGATCAGCAATGCGGTCGAGCACAAACGCAAATGGGTTGGGGCGAGAGATGACGAACCTGCACGATGAGCCCAAGCTGGAAAACATACGAGCGCTCGGTCTCGACCAGCTCTTGCGCCACACGAGCGCGCTTGGCCAGCTTTTGCTCTGTAGTGAACTTAAAGAGTGAGAAGAGAGCGCAAAAAAGAAGTGAGGAGCGACGACAAAGGGCACGCACTGATTTCCTCTTCAGTCTCAACGGACTTAGGAGCAAACTGCTTCTGCAGGTTCTCGAGCATGATCCGAGCCTCAGCCTCGGCCTGCCACCACGTGATCAAGCGTCAATACACCATCGATTCAAATATGACGCATCGCACTCCGATGACGCCGTGCCTACCTTGTTGACGCTCTCCGCCACAGAGGAGTACCGTGTGATAGCTTCAGCCTCCTGCTAGCGTGCGCGTATAAGATTTGCAAGCAAGTGGACAAGAGGGGGAGAGAGCGAGAAGACGGAGATTACCTTGGTTTCACTTGAGGTCTTGAAATCGGCACGAGCAGAGGTTGCGCGCCTTCTGTTGGATCCACCCATAATGCTGATCCTGCGCTTCCCGAGCGCCTGGAAGGACAGATGATTGTCGTCAGCCGCGTTCAGGCAACCCACGACGCAGCTGTGCAGAGGCCACATCAGATCATTTTAGCGCAGAACAGCACCTTGTCTCGGAACTCGTCCTTGGATAGACCGACAGTTTGTCGGCGGATCTTGACCAGCTTGCTCTTGACCGTCTCGAACTGCTTTGCGTCCTTTAGGCCTGCAATGCCACACGAAGGTCAAGACTAGCTGACACGCAACAGGTACTACTAGCTTGGCGATCTAGGAGGAGGTCATACCTTCGTTGGAGAGTGCTCGAGAGTGTCGCTTGTCCACTCGACTGGAGGTGAAGAGCAGGATGATGTTGTCAGCGATTATGAGGACCACAACGAAAGTGAGGAAAGGCTTCTGAACACAGAAGATAGCGCACCTGATGGGCTGCAGCACAGCACCCAGGAGGAAGTAGCCCACAGCACCCACAGAGCTCTCATCGCGTCGCAGCTTGCCGGCACACCATAGCGAGCTCAGCTGCTCAACCACCTCGATTGTGTCGCCCTGCACACGAATTGCGCGTAAGCACTCTCGCAACGATGAAGACGCAGAGAAGGTGCAAACCTTGACAAAGGCCAGTTCGGCCTCATGCAAGTCGGCGCCCTGGTTGTCCATGAGCGCGGTGACAAGATCGCCCTTCTTTAGGGTCACCTTGCGCTGTTGCTCCTTCCTGGTCTCCTTGCCGGGCTTGGCGCCGGAGCCCGTGGACTCTTCGTCGGTGCTCAGATCGTCGTCGGAGCTGCTCAGCTCATCGTCGGTGCTCGACATGGTGTTGGCCATAGTGTGCTTCACCTTCTGCAGGGCATCGTGGATAGCCTTCTTAGCGACCCGGAATTCGCCTGGCGTCAGTCGCAAACACACAACACAGTCAGCTCTTTCGTCTTGTTGCGCCATGGTGACTGCTGGTGCTGGTGCTGGTGCTGGTGTATGTGCATACCAATGTCATCTGCCGACTTGCTCTCGCCCACTTTGACGTGCAGCGCCGCGTTGAGCTGTTCACGAAGCTCCTGGATCTCCTTCTGCAACTCGGCAGTGCGCTCCTCGTTGGCCTGCTTGGCGGCCCGCCACTGCTGCTCGGCTGCGTCAACCGCCTCCTGCACCGCACGTGCAACGTGCTCGTCGCCTTCTCCGATGTTCGGGGTGGTTGTGTTGCGCTGAAGCAGCTCCTCGTCGCGTTGTTTGAGCGTGAGCTCGAGCTGTCCGTTTTGCTCTTCCTTCTGTCTAATTACATCTTCGAGCGCTTGCACCTCGCTCTCACGCAGTTGTCTCTCGTCTTCGACGCGCTTTAGAGCTTCCTCCTTCTCGCGGCTAAGCGTCGCAATCTTCTCGGCGTCCGCAGTTTCCCTCTGCCGCACTTCATCGAGCGCCTTGGCCGACTGTTCCTTATCCGCCTCGCTGGCTAGTCTTGCCGTCTCGACTTCAGCGGCTCTTCGCTGCAGCTCTTCCAAGCGCTGCTGCAACTGCTGCCGCTCGGCTTCGACCGACTGACGCGCGAGCTCCGCGCTGGCCATGGACTCGCTCTGCGCGGCTTGAACGCGTTCCAGCTCTTCGGTCTTCTCTCGGAGCTGGTCCTCCGCACGCTTGAGTCCTTCTGAATCCTCAAGCGCACGAGCGAGTTTGTCTGAGGCCTCGGTCGCAAGCTTCTTCGCATCGTCGAGCTGCGTTTGTAGCTGCTGTGCCTGTTCATTTTTGTCTCGGGCGAGACGCTCGATCTGCTCCTCGAGGCCACGAATAACCGAGCGCAGCTCTGCTTCCTGCTCCTGAGTGCGCTTTGCAGCCTCCTCTTGGTCCTTGAGCCGTTGGCTCTCCCTCTCTTCGGTCTCGGTCCGCAGAGTGGCCAGCGCGGCTTCAGCCTCTTGCCTCGCCTCCACAGCGCTTGTCGCGGTGCTGGCTGCCTCTTCGGCTTCCCTGCGCGTTTGGTCTAACCTCGCCTCCTGCTCTCTTCGCACGTTCTCCAATTCCTCCCTGAGCTTGGCAATCTCCTGCGCGGCTGCCTTGAGTTCCTCGCTCGTCGCGCGAACCGTTTCGTCTGCCGCCTGCTTCTCCTCCCTGAGCTGGGCGAGTTCAGCTTGCGACTGTCCGGCATGTTCGCCGGCACGGCTGACGAGTTCCTCCTTCTCCCGCTTGAGCGCCTCAACATCACGCTCTGCAGCGTTCTTGGATTCGATTGCTGCTTCCGCTTCCTTGCGCGCCAGCTCGATCTCGGTTTCCTTCTGCTGCCTTGCACTGTCGGCCTCGGCCTTCTCTGATCGGACTTGCTCGAGCTCTTGGCCCCTCCGCTCGTTTTCGCTTGTCGCTTCGTTCTTTTCATCTCTGAGCTTGTCGACTTCCTGCTTGACCGCAGATAGCTTCTCCGCGCTTTGCCGTTGAGCTATCTCAATTGCGGCCTTGTCCTCCAGCACCTTGGCGAGCTCCTCGTCCTTGAGCGCTTTCTCTCGTTCTAGACCGCTCACGCGCTCTTCCTGTTCCCTCCGCAGTTCGGCGAGATCGGCTTCTGCATTCTTCCTGGCCTCTTCTGCGGCTTCTCTGTCTTCGCGCGCTTTCGCCACTTCGGCCTCTTTGACTCTGAGTTGCTCCTCGGCTCGCTCTCTCTCCTCTCGCAACTTCTCCTCGGCCTCGCCGGCAAGCTTCTGCAGCTGTTGCTCTGCGTCAGCCTTTGCGGCTTCGAGATGTGCCAGACGGGCCTGCACGGATTGCGTCTCTTCGGCGTGTCGATTGGCGTGTTCGTCCTTCTCCCGCTGCAGCGTGGAGAGATCGGCTTCGGCCTTGCTCTTCTCCTCGTCGATCTTGTCTTTCTCGTGCTTCATCCGTTCGAGCTCCTCGCGCGCCTGCTGGAGCTGCTCGGATAGAGTATCCAGTGCGACCTGGCGCTCTGCTGCCTCGGAATTGCTCCGCTTGCGTCGCTCACGCAGGGCTTCGACCTCTTGCTCGAGTCTGGCAACCTCCTCCTTGAAGAGTTCCGTGCGCTCGACGTCGCTCGCTCTTTCCTGCTCGCCGCGCTCGCGCTGTGCTCGGAACTCTTCGATCGTGGCCTCCAGACGCTCCACCTCCTCGTGGGCCAGCGTCAACTGTTCCGTGCGGAGCAGCAGGTCGTCCTCGCGCTTCTTCCAGTCTTCGGCCAGCCCCATCAGCTCTTCCGCATACTTGGATACTTCCTCGCGAGCGATGTCCAGCATGCTGGCAAGATCGTTTCGCTCGTCGTACAACGCAGCAGCCTCGGTCTCCTTCTGCTTGAACGCGCTCTCCGCTTGAGATACAGCGGTCTTCATGCTTTCCCTTTGCTGCGCGTCACGGTGGCATCGAAGAAAGAGAAGAAGAAGAGTGAGTGAGTGTTTGGAGTGAGCAAGTGTTAGTTAGCCCACCACACGAAGAACACCACACGAAGAGAAGGCGCACCTCCTGGAGCTCGCGAATGAGGGTGCGTGACTGATCAAGCTCGGCGCTTTGGTCCGATAGACGCTGCTCGAGCTCCCGAAGCTGCTCATCCTTCGCTGGACCGTTCTCCCGCTCGGCATCGACAGTCTGCGTGAGCTTGAGCACTTCGTCCTTGTGCTTTGACTCGGCTTGGTTGAACCGCTCCCGTTCATCATCGAGTGCCTGCTGGAGCTCGCGCACTTGGCCCTTGTGGCTCGCTTCGAGCTGAGTGAGTCGCTCGTGCTCGGCATCAACCGTCTGCGTGAGCTTGAGCACCTCGTCCTTGTGGCTCGCTTCGAGCTGAGCGAGTCGCTCGTGTTCGGCATCAATCGCCTGCTTGAGCTCGCGCTCCCGGTCCTTGTGGCTGGCCTCGGCCTGGTTGAATCGCTCTCGCTCGGCATCGACGGCCTGCTGGAGCTCACGCACCTCGCCCTTGTGGCTCGCTTCGAGTTGAGCGAGTCGCTCGTGCTCGGCATCGATCGTCTGCTGGAGCTTGAGCACTTCGTCCTTGTGGCTCGCCTCGGCCTGGTTGAATCGCTCTCGCTCAGCACCGATAGTCTGCGTGAGCTTGAGCACCTCGTCCTTGTGGGCCACATCGCTCGCGCGGCGGCTCTCCTCCTGTTCCTTCTTCCCTCCCTCGACCTTCTGCTTGAGCTCCTGTAGCTGGGCGCGCAGCGCTTCCTTCTCCTTCTCCGCCTTCTGCTTGACGCTGCGCAGTTGCTCTTCGTCTGCCTTGGCACCGCTCTTCTTCACCTGCTGCTGGTGCTGCTGCTCCGTCTTGTCCTTCTTCTCCTTGGCTTGCTGCTTGGCCTCGCGCGCCGTCTTGGCCTCGTCTTCGCAGCGCTTCTGCCAGCGATCGATCTCGGTCGATTGGCTGGCGACGGTCTGCACGGCCTCGTCGAGCTCGGCCTGCTTGGCCTTCAGGGCCTCGGCCAGCTCCAGCCTCTCCTCCGACATTCGATCGACCTTTTCGTGCAGCTTCGCCATTTCATCGAGTAGCGGCTGCCTATCGGCATCTCCAGCGGCGGTCGAGAGGCGCTTGCGAATGAAGACGTAGCCGGCCACGTTGGCCAGGAAGGAGAGGGCGAACAGGACCAGCTCAACGATGTTCCCCAGCATGATTAATCGTTCCCTGGGGGCGGCAACGGGCGGCCACAGCCAAACGAGAACGCGCGAGGCAAAGAGGAAGCGAGAGAGAGCAGTGCTGCGGATGGGGGAATCGTTCCTCCCTGGGCGCAGAAGAAGAAGACGAAGAGAAATCCAGCCAAGTGGCCCTCGACGCCTGTGTGCCTCTGCTCCAATCTTTGTCGTCTGAACCAACCCCTTTGACTCCACCGTGGCGAAATGAGTTGGAGTTCGTGACGTTGTCTCACCCCAGCAACTTGAATTCCTCTCGCACTCGCATCATTAACGTTGATTCCTTAAATTCCTTGCAATGTTACAATATTTAACATTCTGTTTGTCCAAATCGGTCCTTGGCACCGAACGTTGTTTTTCCTTTTCGGTCCTTGGCACTACCTTCACATACCTAAAGCGTCCTTGGCACCACCAACCTTTCCCTATTACGTCCTAGGCACTCAGCCTCACAAACGAAGGTGGAGGAAAATGATGGTATGTGTATGCGACAACAAAGGTATTTACAGTTGGCGTGCAAGAGTCATGAGCTCGCTGCTCTTGTTGGTGAGCAGGTGCGAAATGAAGATCTCGACGGACTCGGGGCTCATCTCTCTGTCCGTCGGCTGGTGGTGGCCTGGAGCGTGTCCTCCTGGCGCGGGGCTCGGTGCGACAGCCTGAGCGGGTCCACCCAACGGGTGCGTGGGCGCCGTGTGGTTCTGTGCGGCAGAGGGGTGGGTGTAGGAGTGGGGATAGGAGAAGTGCGGCGATGAAGGCTGATGTTGGAACTGATGCTGATGCTGCTGGTGGTGTTGCTGGTGTTGCTGGTTGTAATGGTGCTGGTGAGGCTGGTGTTGATACTGGTGTTGTTGATGCTGAGGCGGGAGTTGATGGAGAGGATGCTGGCTTGGCGCGTAAGCCGATGACTGGTTCCCCGAGGCCATCGTCGAGGACGACGAAGTGTGATGATGCGTCGGCTGCGGCGGATACGCGTAGTGTGGCGCAGTTTGCGTCGGATAGGTGGTCGGGTGGTTGTGCAGGAGGCTGGTCATGGCGTGTGAGTGAATGGGCAGATCGCGGCTGGCCTCAAACGGCGAAGGTTCGAAGGAGGTGTGCTGGTGCTGCTGGTGCGGCGGCCGGTGGTGTGCGGGGAATGGGTGGACCGGCGTCTGGGTAAGAGTCGGGGAAGGAGCAGGAGATGGCGAGGGAGCCACTTCCTCCCTGTCCGCCGTGACCGCGACCGAGATCGGGCGAGGCCGCTCGGACTTCTCGGTCTTAATGAAGTCGGCCATCGCCGCCGAAGAGGGCTGGTAGGAGAAGAACATCTCGGCCGACGATGACGTCAGCGAAGGCGGCGTCTCCGAACTGGGCTCTGACGAGTCGTCGAGCCGCGTCTTGGCCGGGCCGAACAGCGGCAGAGGAGTCGTCCCGTCCAACCGGCCAAAGACCGAAAACACCGACGAGGAATGCAGCATGGACGAAACGCTGAGGGCGCTCGACGCCGACAGCTCGATGTCGCCGCCCGTACGCCTGCTGGGTGTAGGTGCCGGCAGGGGGCGCTCGGCCGGGTTGGCACAGACGGGAGTGTCGGTGCTGGAATGGTTCAGATCTTTGTCCTCCTCGCGCGGTTGCTCGGGCCGCTCGATCCTTGGGGCATCGCACTGAGCAGGCGAGGCGGCTGAAGACGACGAAGACGAAGATGAAGACGAGGAGTCGTCGACGTCGCTGTCACTCCACATGCTGGTCACTCCGGCGCTAGGCGTGCCATCGACCTCTTGCATCTCTTCCTTGCTTGGCGTCCTCAGCTCACCAGCCTCGTCGTCGTGATATTTGTAGTCCCCATCTTCCTCACCTTCCTCTTCGTCCTCGCTGTGGCGTCGGTTACGCTTGGCCGAAGGGGCGGTGGACGTCCTTTCCTCTTCCTTCTCGTTGTCGTCTTCGTCGTAGTTTGCATCGTCATCTGACTCCGACTGGCGCGCCGCTTTCGTGTTTCGCTTTCGCTTTTTGGGGTTTGTGCGCCGCGAACGTGGCGCGTTTTCCTGTGTGATGTCGTCATCATCCTCGTCGGCATCGGCGGTCGCCGTGGCGGACGATTCGCTTTCCGCAGCCGCGAAAAGAGATGAGCCCTTGCTGTAGGTGACATCGCAGTAGTGCCACTTCTTGGCCTTGACGCGACGGACCAGGCGCCGCACTTGTACGTGCGGGAAGATGGTCTTGAAGATTTTGCCAAAGGTGGCATCGTTAGTCGTCTGGTAGTTGTTGGCCCGACAGAAGGCCAGATAGGCGTCGTAGATGTCCCGCTTGGCCACGCATCCGCCCTTCTTGTCCTCGAAGTTGGCTGTGATCCTACGGTGGCGTGTCACACACACACGGAGGCACACGGAGCGTGGTACGTTAGCCCAATAGCGCCCCAGCAGTACGATCGTCGTTACTCACCGAAGAAAGAAGAACCCGAAGAAGGGAAGCGAACGCGAACGCACCACTCCTTCACTTTCGGCAGCGCCTCCGCACGCTTGAGCATCTTCAAGAAAAATACGTGTGGTGTATGTCCGTGGTGGTGTGTATGCCGGCTCCGCTTGGTACGCTCTCCTTGTCACGTTGTGTTTTTTTCTTTGCTGGCCCGCTCCACGCTTTGGGCTTTTTCTTGGTGGGTCGGCAGTTAATTCTCCCCCGCTTAGCACCCCGACCAGAGCCCATATCTCCCCAGTAGCGCCCCAATAAGTGAACTGTCTTCGTCCGGATAAATCCCTGTTTACCGTCATGTGGCGAGATCGAAATTACTCCCCTGCTACTGAATCGCCCCAATAGCGGTGCAATTAGCCTCGCGTTAAAAATTCCGGCCGAAAATGAAGCGGGAATTTGGAATAGGAAGAATGCGAATAATGAAAGAAATGCGGCGAGCAACGAAAGTTCGATGCGTCCGTTGGGGGAATGCTAAGTATTTGTACGGATGTCACCTTCCTGTTTTGCCTTGTTCCTGGCACCGTTGCCACAAGGTAATTCCGCGATGTGATGGTCCTAGGTCGCTTGCGTGCGCGTGCGTAGGTTCTTCTGGTTTCGTTCCTTCACGCGCGCACAAAGAGCAAGCACAAAGAGCACTCGTGCCAGCCAAGAGAAAGTTGAGGTCTGCGCGAAGATGGATGCAGCGCAGTCTTCCACCGTTGCGATGAGCATGCACGGAGGGAGCAGTGGCGGGTCCACCTCAATCATCCTGTCCAGCAGGGAGGAAGCCGTTCCTCACGTCGTGGCTTGGTACGTCCCCTCACGCACACACGTTTCCCCCCTCACGTTCTGCACGCCTAAAGTTCCTTGTACCTTAGCTGGCATCCACACCACCCCTTTTGATTCGAACCTGGCCCTGCTTCTTTGCTTCGGGGTGCATTTTATAAAACTTTTTTTATTCTATTATACCAATTAAAAATAGTTCCGCGCTCTGTCCTTTTCGCGCTTTATGGTATTTTTGACCTTTTTGAGACAAATTCCTCGGGCCTTAGCCCGATTGGTGCAGAGCTTCCAGCATGTTGTGCTGACTCTGGGTCGCGGCGCGTGATGGCCGCAGGCTCGCACAGACCTACGGAGAAAAGGAGGGCGCAACGATGCTCAAGAAGCACGTCTACCAGGCCTACGTGTCCTTCTGCGGCGACAACAACTTTGAATGCACCAACGCGGCATCGTTTGGCAAGATCTTCAAGCGCGTGTTCCCCCGGGTCCAGATGGCACGCCTGGTAGTGGACAAAGGCAAGAAGGGCTGGCATTACAGCGGCCTCACGCTCCGGAAGACTCCACGTGATGGTCGCGGCGGCCACCAGGGCCTTGTGCCGTTGGACGAGTCGATGGACGCCGACGAGCGTGTGGCCGGGCGACGCAGGCGCAGAGAGCGACGGCCGCCATCACCGACCCAGAGCTATCAGCAGACTTTCAGGCTGGTCAGCGGCGATCGTCCAGTGCCTACGGCAATCGACGGATCCAGATACACTCATCATACGCTACCTGCTGCGCCGCCACGACATATCAACGGACCGACATCTTCCGCACCGCAAATGTCGCTCGGACACATACTATCAGCCTCGTCTGCCACGACTGACCCTTTCTCGTTCGCCACCGGATACTCGCTCTCTTCTAGCGATCGAGCATCGCCATTCCCAGACGATCCGTACCCAACTCCCTCGCCGTCATTCACTGCGGAAGCACCAGGCGAGCTGCGCAGCAAGCGAAAGCGATCGCTCGAGCAAGAGATCCTTGAATACGACGTGGTCAAGTCGACGGCTGACGAGTCTGCACGTGAGGGCGGCCGCAGAAACTCTTCCAGTGAGTACGTGCCGCTGAGCGTCGACACCAAGCGATCAAAGGGCAATCTCAGGCCGTTCGACTTGTCACCCGTCGCGTCCAACCCGATGTCGCCCGTATCAACGAGCTCCGTTTCCACCGACAACAACTCTCAGTCGCGGCAGGCCGTGGCCGGCCGCTCCGGCATATGGAACTCCAACTCTCACCTCTACCTCATCGAGACTCTCCATCAGTATTGCCGCGTGTTCAGACAAGAGTCCTGGGCTGCATTGTACGTACTCTGCAGCTTATTTGCACCCGCGGTGGACCCACAACTTACATGGTTTGTGTGTCCTCTCCCTGGCTGGCAGTCCCATCAACCCCGCTTGCCTGAAGCTTTGCAACATGCAGTACCTGATCGCCTCCGACGACGGCGCGCAAGAGCGAAGTCCCCTCGCTCTATGTACATATTTTGCGCTCGCCTGTGGTACGTCAGCCCCGTCAGTTCGTGCCTTCTCATCGCCAACGCTTGACAAACTCTTCCTCTCCGTACAGGCAGCCTAGTGGTTGGCAACCTGCAACGCTCACGAGAGTTTTGGTTCAAATCAAGGCACAACCTCCTCAGCCTTCCCACTGTTTATTAGGAGAGTGCAATGTGCTCACTCGCCATCGTTAACTCAGGGAGTTGCTGGGAGAGCTGTTCGATTCCAACGACTACGACGTGGCCTGCGTGCTTCGCCACAGTGCCAACTTATCGCGCGTGCTGGACGAGAGCGAGGGTCGGATGGCAAAGGGCTTCTACTACCTGACCATGAGCAAGCAGATCTGCGAACGGATCGGTGCGGTGAACGACGAGAATTATGAGCTCACGCTGAAGATGATGGGCGCCTACTATCGCGTGCCGGTGGATGCGGAGATGGAGTACGCACAGACGCAGCCCAAGTGGAACAAGCACTGGAAGGAAGGGAAGATCTACGTGTCGCAGTACAAGTACGGACGCATCACCGAAGTCATCAAGGACTACACGCTGGAATCCATTCAAGGCATCACGGACGCCACCTGCGGTGACCTTTCTCCACAAGGTGCCCCACTCCACGCTTTGCTTTGCAGCCTTCGTGTCGTGTTGCGCTCACACATCACCATCACATGTCAGAGAAGCGACGGAAGCTGCAGCTCGAACTGGTGAAGTTGGACAAGCTTGAGGAGGCGACGGACACAGCCGACAACCACTACGGGGGCACGCCGCGACAGCTGTTGCAGATCATCCGGGCGCTGCATCTCTTCTTCCGCGCTGTGGCGCTCCAACACATCGGCACCTCGCAGGAGGCGCTGGCCAGCAACGTGACCTTTATCGAGTTCCTCACCAAGCGGCTCCACACGTCGTCCTTCTTCATCAGCTGGACCGAGGTGTCATCCATGCCGGTCTTTGCGCGCGAGATGCCTCATCTTCTGTGCGCCCTGATCGACGCTCAGCGACTGCCGCTCCTCCAGGCCCTCTTCCACCGGCTCGAGCCGCTCACCAAGGATCTCGACTGGCTGCGCACCACCTACGACAGCCTCCGCGCTGTGGTCGACAGCTACTATACCTCGCACGGCCTGCATCCACCCTCTTTCCTCACCTCATCACTGCCGGCACCACCGTCCCACGATGCCACATCTTCCGCAGAGCCTTCCTCAACCCTCACCTATCTACCTCTCTCTTCCTCTTCCCTGACTTCTTCCTTCACCACCTCCACCTCCACCTCCACCTCCACCTCAACCCCCTCTCCGTCCCTACCATCTTCCTCTCTGGCTCACCTGCTTGCCCTGTGATGGTCAGCTGGTGTCAGGTATTTATTTATTGAAATAAAATCAACTCGAAATAATTACAGGAATTTCTAAAATTTAAAAAAGAATCGAATTGAAGGAGATTGGCCTGAGCAGGGGGGTGCAGAGGTGAAGGTTCCTTGAAGATGGCGTCGCTTGGATTCCATAAGCAGATTTTGGCGGATATGCTGGAGGAGGACGGCCTGCTGGCGATGGGGAAGGGACTGGGGCTGGAGCGCATCGTCGCGAGCTTCATCCGGCTCTACTGCGAGCCGCAGCGGCTGGTGTTCGTGCTCAACGTGCGGCCGGGCAGCGACGACCACCTGCACCTCATGGAGGACCTGCGCCTGCTCTACCCCTCCATGAAGCATCCGCCCCACACCGTAGCGGCCGAGGAATCTGCCGAGCAGAGGTGCACCCCCCCCTCCCGCTTTGCTCTGGGGCTGGCGAGCGAGTGATGCTGACTGTGGTCGTGGTGGTGGTGTAGAGGGACGCTGTACCTGCGTGGTGGGGTGCTGATCATGTCGTCGCGCACGCTGGTTGTGGACCTGCTCACGAAGCGAGTGCCGACCCATCTCATCAGCGGGTTCATCGTGTGCCAGGCGCACAAGTACGTGCAACGCTGTGCCGCACACCCACCACAAGAAGGGCGTCACTAGTGACCGTGGCACTCGGTGTATGCGTGTGTGCAGAGTGAAGGAAGCATCGACTGAGGCCTTCATCTTGCGCCTGTTCCGTGAGTCAAACAAGGTAACACTAGATCCTCGTCAGTGCGCGTGTGTGGAGATGGTTGCGGGTTGCAGTTGTTTGACTTGACTTGGGACTGATCGTTCGCGCATCTAGACTGGCTTCATCAAGGCCTTCACCGACTATCCGGAGGCTCTGGTCAGCGACTTCTCACACGTCGAGCGTGTCATGCGACAACTCTTCCTTACTCGCCTCTCTCTCTGGCCACGGTACAGATCAACTATGGCGGCGGCAGCCTCTCATACGCGTGTGGGCTTGTGTGAACTGGACTTAAACGCATGCCGCTGTAACGTGTGCGTGGGCGTACTAGATTCCACATGTCTATTGGAGAGACACTGGAACCGCACCAGCCCGAAGTCATCGAGCTTCACCAGTCCATGACAAAGGCCATGGAGCAATTGCAGACGGCCATCGTTCAGGTCATGGATGCGTGTCTTCAAGAGCTGAAGAAAACGAACCAGGTGCGTCGCGCGTGATCGATTGCTTCGCGTGAACCTTGCTTGGCTGACTGACTGCTCCACTTCAAGCTGGACGTGGACGAGTTGACCGTTGAGAATGGACTCTTCAAATCGTTTGATACGATCATCAAGAAACAACTGGAGACGATATGGCATCAAGTTGGCCCTAAGACCAAACAGCTGATCTCCGATCTACGCACCCTTCGCAATCTGCTCACGTGAGTCCTTCCTCCACTGTCTGTCTCTTGTGCAAGTAACGACGAGCACGCGATCCGTCCGTGCTTCATTGTTCACCTGTGCCGCGACTCTCTGTGTACAGGTATCTCGTATCCTATGACTGCGTGACGTACAATCGATACCTGGAGACACTACGGACGCACGAGTTTGGCCAGTACTCCATTTGGCTGTTCCTTCCTGCCGCCAACCGCATCTTCACTGTACACGTTCCCTTCTTCTTTCATTCCTCCCGCACGCACGCACGCACGCACGCACGCACACACTTCACCAACACTTCCCTCCAACTGGCTGCAGTTGGCCAGGAGCCGTGTGTGCATTAGCAAAAAGGTTACCAGGAAGCGGAGAGCTGAAGCGCCGCCGCGGGTTGATCTGGTATTGATCTGTTATTGTGTGCCGAGACCGCCATGTAGTTACTTGTACTGATGATTCGGACCCACAGGTTGCAGATGACACAAAGGAGGATGAAGCGACAGAGAACGACAACGAGCAAGAGACTACCGCAAAGGACAAGACGTCCGCAAAGGAAGAGGAAGTCCGGTACGAGCTCGTCGAGGAGACCGTGCAGGTGCCGATTCTCGAAGAGAATCCCAAGTGGCATCTTCTGTCCGACGTGCTCAAAGAAATCGAGAGCTTGACGAACAGTGGGGGTATACGCGCTTCCCATTATTGTGCCACCCTGTATCGCTGGACAACTGACTCTCAACTCAGGCACGGGCCAAACACTGATCATGGTCAAGGACGAGCGCACCTGCATGCAGCTGCAGGAGTATCTTGCACTTGGCGGCAAACGAATGTACATGCACCCACAGCTCCGCTTGAAATCACCAACAACCGACGAATGTGCACTCACTCGCCCGTTGTCTGTCTCTTGCGTTTTAGGCTCGAGCGGCTGTTTGAAGCCGATTCGATCAACAAGGCCTTCTATCGACGTCCGACCGCGGCGGAATCGTTCAGGTTTCAGTATCAAAACAACAAGCGGAGTGCGTAGCTCACCACACCCTCACGCACACGAAGAGAGCAACGTTTCTTGATCTGACGCCGGCCATCGATCGCGCCAGGGCGAGGCAAGGGGCCTGGAGGAGTTGGCAAGAGTTCCCAACGTGTCACGGGACAACTGCTGCACGCTTCGGTACCCGAACTGATGGCCGTCAAGAATAGGTAATGCAGCTTTGCTGCCTCCTTTCGTTGGTAATTGACTCACACGCACGCCGCACACACAAGCTTGGCGGACGCGGATGCAGATGAAGACGAGTCAGGAATGGAAGCTGAGCTTGCCGCAGCTCAGCTCCCGTTGCCGAACCAGTACGACTACTCTTCTAGAGCCTAGAACGCGCCGTGTCGACCAAGCACGTGTGTGCTAACGGCTGTATTCATTCCAACGGCAGACGTTCGCTGTGGACGGATGACTTCGTGCTGAATACAAACCAAATCGAGATCCTGGAGAGTCCTCAGGTCATCATTCACCCGCTTGAGGGCGGCAACCGACATCTTCTGCAAGACCTGCGACCGACCTATGTGATTATCTACGACGCCGATATCACGTTTGTGCGCGAGCTCGAGGTTCTCATCAGCCCCATCCCCCACCACTTCACTCGTGCCTGTTGGCTTAAGCGCGCGTATGCAGATGTACAAGGCCAGCAACCCGGGCACGCCGCTGCGTGTCTACTTCCTGAACTACGAGAATTCGGTCGAGGAGCAGCGCTACTTGTCCTCGCTGCGCAAGGAGAAGGAGGCCTTTGAGAAGCTCATACACCAGAAAGCGGTACTCTTCGCTGCTCCACCGCCGCGTGATGTCTTGTGTGGCTCTGCCGCGGTAACGTCAGGCACTGACACAGCAATGCGTGATCACGTTACCAGACGATGACGGTGAGAAAGGGACAAGACGGCAAGCTCGAGTGGAAGGAAGAGGATCTCGGCCTTGGCGAAGAGTCCTACAACAGTCGCAAAGGACGCAAGGTCCTACCAAAGGAAAAGGGCAAGGTACGAACGTAACACCAACACACACGCGCACACGCACATGCACACGCTAACACTTGACTCGAATGGCGCGCAGATCCTGGTCGATTATCGCGAGTTTCGGAGCACGCTTCCGTCATTCTTGCACCAGAAGGGATTTGAGGTACTACGGCCGTTGGGTCAGGATTGATACGCGCGTGCTGATGCGCATCTTGCTGGGCCGTGCGCAAACGTCCAGGTGGTACCGTGCCATCTCGAGGTGGGCGATTACATCTTGACGCCCGACATCTGCGTGGAGCGAAAGAGCATTCCCGATCTCATCGGCTCCTTCCAGTCTGGACGATTGTACGCACGCCCCTCTCCGCTTACGCTGAATCGTCACACTCTCACTTGTGCGCGCACTCAAGGTACAATCAAACTGAGGCCATGATGCGACGATTTAAGACCTACGCCCTGCTCATCGAGTTCGATCCCGAGAAGCCATTTTGCCTCCAGGTACGTTCGCTGCAGTGGACCCACTGAGGACAAGGCGCGGACGAAGCTGCTATTTGTGCATCGTGGTCTGCAGCGCGACTTACACGCACTCCGACATACGCACGCATGTGTATTTAGCATGAGTCGGAGCTGGGCGAGGAGATACGACCAAATAGCCTCTCGTCAAAGCTGGCCCTCCTCACCCTCCACTTCCCGCGCTTGCGGCTCATCTGGTGCCGCTCTCCGCACGTCACCGCCGACATGTTCGATCTGCTCAAGGTAGGAGACTCCCCTCCTATTCCGCGTCTCTCAAGAGCATGCTGGTCTGGCTGACGTATGGCACCTGACGTCATGCGACAGAGAGACAATCCGCTGCAGCCGGACCCTGCCACCGTGAACGCATCGACGGGAGAGGGCGTCGAAGATCAGTCGGCCCTGGCGCCCATGGTACGTGTGCCACAGCCTCCATCCTACATTTACATCATCATCAACAACGACGACACGCCTGACGAATGTACCTCGACTTGTTACAACAACACGACAGGACGTGCTGCGCCGACTTCCGGGCGTGACGGAGCAGAACATCGGCAAGATCCAGCGCGGCGTGGACAGCCTGTTCGACCTGGCTCGCATGTCTGTGGCCGAACTCACGCCGCTCCTCGGCGCCGCTGGCGCTAACACTCTCCACCACTTTTTCCATCACCAAAAGTAGCTGTGCTTGTGTGTTCAACGTGTGCGTCTGCCTGTAGGGCCTCTGCTGCGGTACCCCTCCCCTCAGATATTTGTATGCAATTTTGATTTATTTGTGTTAGAAGTACAAATAAATCACAAATTCTTTGGGGAATGCAAAATATTTGAACAATGTTTTTGTAACAGTTTTGAGTCTTGGCTTGTTTGGGTCTTGTTTTCGCAAATCGATCGCGTGGGTCACGTTACATACATCAACACAAAAGATGGACGCCAAGGCCAAGCTGTACGAACAAAAGAAGCAGAAGTCGCTCAAGAGGCAGCGCAAGCGGGATGAGGACGTGCATGGCAAGAACAAGCGAGCGAGAATCGGCGGAGATGAGAACGGCGGCAAGGCCAGGAAGCCCAAGAGCCCCGATTTCCTCGTCAAAGCCTTCCGCCTCGGTAACAAGTCATGGGCCTCTGCTGCGGTACCCCTCCCCCATTCATCGTGAACGCGATTTGAGATTTGACGAAATCACCAGATTTTCATTTCGTTCCATTTCATTTCTGACCCATCAAAATCGCCGGCGGTTGGTTTTCGAAAAATCGTGAGAGCAGGATCTGAAGATCCAGGTGAAGATCTTCTCGACCAAGGAGCCGCCGGTGATCGAGGTCAGGGCCGATCGCAAGGCCAAGGGACAGCGCGAGCGGGTGGTGGCCGAGCTCGAGGCCATCCCCGCCTTTGACTTTGCCACCGAGGGCCAGGCGCTGGTCATCACCTGCGCCGTGCCGCGCGACAGCCTCGCCCTCGAGCGTGGCGGCGGCGCCGCCGCGGCGTGGATCGAAGTGCCGCTGGGCGAGGAGGTGCTCGGCAAGAAGAAGAAGGAGGAGGCAGACAAGAAGAAGGGCAAGAAGGAGAAGGACGAGGAGGAGGAAGGTGACGATGACGAGCAGAAGATCGCCGTTGAGCTGCGCATTGAGGGTGACGCAACCAAGCGTGAAAAGGTCAAGGACGCCTTCCTCGTCGCACTGTCCAAGGCCAAGGAGGCTGCCGTCAAGGGTACGCACACCGCACACCGCACACGCACATGGCGTGCTCATGCTCATTGCTCACGGAATCGATGCTACGCAGAGGTCGACCTTGAAAGGGGATCTGATGACGAGGATGACGACGACGATGACGATGATGAAGAAGAAGACGAGGTAGATGAGGCCGAGGAGGCTTATCTCGAGGCTCTCAAGAACAAGGCCCTCAAGCGGGACGGCAGCGAGGCCCCCGTCGATAGCGGTCGCGGCGGCCGTGGTCGTGGTCGTGGCGGCGGTGACGGCTTCAGCAGGGGCGGTGGACGCGGCGGCTTCCGTGGTGGCGCCGAAGGCGGCCGTGGTCGCGGCGGCAGCAGGGGTGGCGGACGTGGCGGCTTCCGTGGTGGCCGAGGCGGCTCCGAGAGCGGCGGCCGCGGTGGCTTCCGGGGAGGTCGAGGTGGTGGTGGCCGGGGTGGTGGACGCGGCGGTGGCCGAGGTGGCGGACGTGGCGGCAGGGACTAAGTCTCACGTGTCTCTCAAGCACTAAGTCGGGAAGCGCAGCACTTGTTCTTCATCCTTCCACAACCAACAATCATCATCACCACACCAGAGGCACACGCACACTCAATCGCTCGCTCTCATTCTGTTGTCGGAGTGGGGATTCGGAATCGGAGGTACTCGAGCAGGGCCGACGTGCCCTGCTGCAGGATCGCTGGTCGGATCGCGCGGATCCGATTGCCCTCGAGGTTGAGGCTCCTGCAGCAGCAGGGGGACAAGGTGAGCGCAAGTGCGAAACATGAAAGTGAGGCATGGGAGGAGTGTGTACGTACCGAAGGGACGTCATGAGGCCGAGCTGAGGCGGAACGGTGACGATGTCGTTGGAGCCGAGGTCGAGCGCGCGGAGGGAGGTCAGCTTAGTGAGCTCCAAATCGAGAGTCTCGATCTTGTTGAAGAAGACGTCGAGCACGTCGAGCTTAGGCAGCGTGTAAAGCTCTGCAAACGCCGACGTCTCGTGATCGTGAGCTGCAAGCAACCTCACACACGCAAACGACAACGCGCACACATGTGCTTGCGGTGGGGCTAAGGCGGGTACCAGAGGGGAGCGCAGAGATCGAGTTCTGTCTCGCTCGCAGGATGGTGAGAGAGAGAAGTTGAGCGATGGTGGCCGGCAGCACGGTGACTCGATTGAAGCTGCACCCCACAACAATCACGTGAGCTGGTGGTTAGCAAACCATACATCAACGAGGGATTCATGCGATTGCGGCATCACACAGGCGCACCTGATGTCCAGTTCGGTGAGGCGGGTCAGCTCGAAGACGACGGCAGGTATCTCGATGAGCGCGTTCTTCTGTAGGAAGAGCTCTTCGAGAAGCGCGCACTTGCCGAGCTCGAGCGGGAGCGTGTTCAGCTTGTTGTCGTTGAGGCTGAGCTTGCGCAGGCGCGTGAAGCTCTCGATCTGCGCGGGGAGGGCCGGGAGGGCGTTCTTGGCCAGGCTCAGATCCACGACCGCGTCGCCCTTCTGCCACACGATGTCGGGAACGGACGGCGACGAGAACTTAGCCGTGAGGTCCAACGAGTGGTTGCGCTCGTTGAAGGCCGAGTCGACAATCAAGGCAAAGCTCGTCGCTGATTGTTGTGCTGCACGCCCCTCCTCCCGGGTGAGCACACGCCTTTGTCGTAACAGCAACGACAACTACATTCACACGGTAAAGACGCATCGCAAGCGCTCTCAAGAGCGAGCAGAGTCCAGTTCCCTTACCTTGGTCGTCTGGTGGCAGGCGGAACCTGAGGTATTTGAGTATCTCATCGGTGCCCTGGTCGATCACGCTGCGCTTGAAGCCCATCAGCGGGTTGCCAGCGATGGCCAGAGTCTGCGCGCGCAAGAGTGAGACCCAGCACAGCGGAACGAACGCAACAATGAGGAGAGTGAGGAGAGTACCTTGAGCGTGGTCATGCGCCCCAGAGCCGGAGGGATGGACTTTAAGCTGTTCAGCGACAGATCGAGGATCTGCAGAGAGAGATTGCTAAAGTGCTCCTCCTTGAACTGCTTCAGGCTGTTCTCCTTGACGTCGAGGATGGCCAGCGAGGTGAGCGTGTTGAGCTCTGCGGGCAGCGACTGGAGGAGGTTCTTGGCCACGTAGAGCTCTCGCAGAGAGTAGAACAGGGTCACGTCTGATGGCAACTCGCGCAAGCGGTTCTGTGACAGCTCGAGGCGAGCCTGCAACAGCGAACGTACGTCAGCGAGGTGAGCCACCACATGCGCGTCCATGGCAGGCAGCATGGGTACCAGCAGAGGCCAACCAGCGGTGGGATCCTTTGACGTGGCGACGGGCAGGCTGGTGAGTTGATTGCCGCGCAGCTCCAGCTCGCGAAGGCCGCCCCAGCCGTTCCTCGTCTCGGCCGGCAGCGACGTCAGCTTGTTGTCGGACAAGTCGATCACCTGTGCGGGAGTGAAGGGAAGAGAGCTTCAGCTGATGATCGCACGCATTGGCGCGGAGCGTTGCGTACCTCGATCAGAGGCAGCAGGGCAATGGCGGCGGGCAACGTCGTCAGTCGGTTGTGCGCGAGGTTAAGGTTGCTGAGCGCGGGCAGCCGGCCGATCGTATCGGGCAGCTCGCACAGCTCGTTGTTCTGCAGGAGCAGGTGCACCAGCTGCCGGGCCTGCCCCACCTCCTCCGGCAGTCGCACCAACTTGTTGTGACTTTACACACACACATGCGCCGCACGCGATCGAGTGAGACATCAGACACGCAGCGCCATCTCGTGCGTTCGTGCGCGTGCGGTGATGCGTGCGGTGATGCCGCGTGAGTGTGCGTGTGCGGTGCGCGTGCGTGTGCAAGGAGGAGAGCAGGCCGACCTGAGGTCCAGCGTGGTGAGTTTCTCGAGATGGAAAAGCTGAGAAGAGATGGACGAGATCTTGTTCTGGGCGGCGCTGAACGAGCTCACCTCGGGCCATAGCTCCTTGAGCTGTCGCTTCTTCTTGCCTTCCTCCTCCTCCACCACCATTGCCAAGTCCTCGATTTCGTTGTTGGCGAGGTCGATGCGCGTGAGGGGCGCACGGTCCCACCACTGGTCGTCCTCGCCGAAGCGGACCTCGTGGATGAGAAACGCGTTGGCGGGCACCGACCGCAGCGCGCAGTTGCAGAGCCGCAGGTGCCCGGTCCTCTGCGCCTGCTTGAGCTGCATCTCCACGCCCCGTCCATGCGCCGCCGGCACCACCAGCGGATCCTCAGCCGCGTGGCTCGCCAGGAACGCCGGATTGATCTTTCGCTGCTGTCTCTTCATGCTCTCCTT
>CDFA01018140.1:0-13450 GCA_000826305.1 Acanthamoeba healyi
AGGTTCTGCTTCCTGTTCAACGATCTCCTGCTGGTGGCCAAAAAGAAGAAGGAAGGCCAGTACAGTTTCAAGCGCCTGCTATTCACCAAGGACATCCAGCTCCAGGACGTGCCCGATCTCAAGGGTATGCGTCGTCATGGTGTGTCGTGTCGTGTCGCGGTAGGTCTGTTTCGCTCACGCCCAACAAACGTTGGACACACAGGTTCGGATTCGACGTTCGAGATCGTGGCAACGACCGACAAGAATGCGGTCACCCTCCGCTTCTCGTGCCCCGAGTTCGAGGAGAAGATGGAGTGGATGAGAGACATCACCAACGCCATGGCCAACCGCATTTCCGTCTCGACCGCCGTTCGCCTCCGCTCCTTCTCCGAAAGCGGATCACCGCCCGTCGCCATCGCCTCCCTGCCCTCCTCACCCTCTACTACCGCCAGCGAGTCTCCCGTTCCTCCTCCTCGCGGCTCGCTCTCCTCTTCGCCGTCCTCTTCTCGCCCCACCCTCCCCTCTGTGTAATCAACTCCATTGAATTCTTGTCGACAATCATTTTGCCGACAACATTCTTGACATGACTCAGGTTTTGTCACAAACATGCGCCGCGGCAAAGGCGTGGCGATGCGGCTGCACGAGCGGCGTTTGCATACAGCCAGTGCCGCCCGTGGCCCGCTCAGGGTGGGGGTGGTCGGGTTGGGCGCCCTCGGCTCCCTCTTCGCAGCCAAGCTCGCGTCCTCTGGTACCGCCCCCCCCCAATTTGCTCTCCTCAGCTCTGCTCTCATGCACTAACAACCCTTGGTGCAAGGCTGTGAGGTGTGGGCGTTGGTGAGGTCAGAGGCACAGCGCGAGCGCATCCGCAGTGCGGGCGGCTTGCGCCTGGTCGACGCCACCACTCGAGAGGAAGCGGCACAACAACAGCAGCTGCACAGGATCGAGGCGTTTGCGGATGCGGCCGAGGTGACGGCGACGGGCAAGGAGGCCGACGTGCTGGTCGTTCTCACCAAGAGCTACGACACGCAGGCCACGGCCGACCGCGTCCCGCTGCGTGACCTGGTGCGTCGCGACGGCGGCGGCGTTGTGCTGACGCTCCAGAACGGCATGGGCAACCGCGAGATCCTGCAGGCGAGCCTCGTGAGCTCGGCTGGCGATAGCCACGGCGGTCCGGTCGTGCTGCAGGGCATCACCGACGTCGGCGCTCTACTGACACAGCCAGGTGAGCACTAGTGCACGACATGCCTCCTCTCTCTCTCTCTCGCCTCACTCTCCATGTGCTGATGTCGTCTTGGTGCTGGCCAGGCGAGGTCAGACACACGGGGCCGGGGAACACCTTCCTGCCTCCACATGCGCTGATGGAACGCATGCGCGATCATCTCACTCACGTACCACCTCCTCCTCCTTGTGTCCTCCGCACGCGCATGCTGGTGTCGTGCTGTGCTGGTCACGCGTGAGAGCGAGAGCGAGACTGAGAGGCTGTGGATCGGCATCAGGCGGGACTCGATGTGGCAGTGACGGCGGACATCGACAAGCGGGCGTGGATGAAGCTGATGGTCAACGCCGCGATCAATCCGCTCACCGCTCTCCTCCGCATCCCCAACGGGCGACTGATGTCCAATCCGCACCTGCTCGACCTCGCCGCCGAGGTCGTCGATGAAGGCGTGGCCGTGGCTCGCGCCAGCCAAGTGCACCTGCCCAGCCTGTTTGGTACGGCGCGTCGAACACGCACACGCACCGCCGCACACACGAGCGCGCACTAACCTGTCGGCTGGTGGTCGCGATAGAGCTGACGGGCGAGGACGCGCAAGCGTGGGATGAAGTGCGCCGACGGGTGTTTGGCTATGTGCAGAAGGTGGCCACGGCCACCGCGCACAACCGGTCGTCGATGCTGCGAGATGTGGAGTGCGGGCGACGCACCGAGATCGACTTTATCAACGGCTATATCGCACGCGAAGGGCGCCGATTGGCCGTCGCCACTCACCTCAACGCCCATCTCTGCGTGCTCGTCAAGGCCATCTCGGCCTCGTCCTCGCCACTCGAGCCAAACGAACTAGGTCTCTTGCACTAGCTCTCTCTCTAGAGCGGGAAGGCCGGCCAGGAGTCCATGACGAGCCCGTTGTAGGCCACCGCAGCACCACACTCGCTTGAGACGCTGGAAGTCAATCCCTCGTGCACCTCGATCAGCCCCAACAACGAACCTGAGCAAACACACACAACCAAAGCCTCATGTAAGATTCTCCGTCACCATAGTCTCTCTGTGTCGAGGCGCGTGTGTGCAGTACCTGAATTGAAGAGCGTAACGGACGGCGAAGAGCCCATGTCGTAGACACCGTGAGTGATGCGGCGGTCGCAACTGGTGATCCACGCCACGGAGCCCGGCCTGATCGACACCACAATCATCATCAGCATGTGCATCAGCATCGTCGTCATTATCGTCAAGCGTGCGAGCAGCAATGGAGGCAGGACGCACTTGTGAGCAGCAAGGTGACCAAACCAGGCGTCGAGCGTGCCGTAGTTGTAGACCAGCGTGTGCAACGTCGGCAAGGGCTTGGAGGCGCACACGCGCGGGTAGGGTCGCTTGTTCTTGTTCTCCGAGTTGTAGCAGTACCCTTCCCCGTGCACCTCGAGCCTGCGCGGCACACCGACGCGCGTGAGCCAAGATCAACATCACAGGTGAGCTCTGCGCCGTGTTGGGCGTGGAGAGGTCTCGGCGTACACGACGGGTCGTCCGTTCTGGAGGCCGAGTGAGACGGACGGCGAGCGGCCCACGTCCACGACCACTGGTCCCACCACGCCCAGTTGACCTCCTGCCTCCGCCTAGTCAGCCAAGGCCGCAAGAAAGCTAGCAGCAGAGAGAGAAAGATGGAGGACCCTGACCTGTCGCGAGGCAGAACGCGGCGTGGGAGATGTGCTTGTCCGCCGTCGCAAAGGCGAGCACGCCGACGGCAGGGGCGGCGTCTCCACAGATGGACGTTACGTTATTGCCGCTCGCGGCTGAGAGGATGGCCACGCTGGCCGAGGTGATCGTCGTGCCGTTGCCGCGCGCCACAACGCACGCAGCGCTATCGGGCGAGAACGGCTTCGGCTGATCCAGGTGCATTCGATCGGCCACCAGAACTTCGACGCCCAATGCGCACTCGTCCGACGTGTACGCGCGCGCTACGAGGTACAAGGTGGCCGAGCGGAACGGGGTGATGGCAGCTGCGAAGGTGCTGCCGTTGGTGGTAGTGGCGAAGCTGCTGTTGGCGATGAGGGTCAGCGGCACGCCGACGAGGGAAGCCTCGAGGAAGGCGAATCGGTTTGACGCATCGGCGAGCAGCACAAACGGCTTGCCGTAGACGTCGGCCGGCGTCGCTGCTGACATGAGAGGACCTAGCTGAGTGAGAGCTGAGACGTTGCCCTCAGCGAGCAGGACCGGCTCAGCAAACGCCGACGGGTGCCGGAACAGCTGGTAGCTCAGATCCAGGGCGGTCTCAGAGAACACGAACGAGTCGAAAACAGAGTCGCCTGTGTACTACAGTTAGACAGTCATTATTGCGATGATGTGTGATGGGAGCGGTTACCTGATGCTGAGGGGATAGCCACCACGCGCGGTTTCGAGCTGACAGCGCTTGGTCCTTCAAGTGGCGGCAGAGCCGAGACACTGTAGAGGCGATGTGAGACACACACACACCACACCACACAAGACACACAGGGGCAGAGAGTTGGCGGGAACGGGTCACCTCTTGAGCTGAGGTAGTTGGTGGTTGAGCGCCGTCCGACTGAAGGCGGAGGAGTAGACGAGGAATTGCACGGGGTCGATGTTGATGGCGAACCTGAACCCCTCGGGGCGGATGATCTTGCCCGCGATGTAGGAGTTTACCACCTTCGCATACACGTGCAGCGCCACACAACGATCAAACTGTGAGCGCCACACACACGCACGCCGAAGAGCATTAAAACGGGAGTGTACCGATGTGATGATGGACTGGTCCGAGGGCTCCCAGCAGAGGAAGGGATACCTGGTGGTGGCGAAGCGGCCGTAGCCGAAGCGAGCCAACACATCGATGTTGATGCCAGGATCGATCGCGGGAGCGACGGGAACGTTCAACACCTGGAACCTGTGTGCGAAAGCAACGCACACCAACGGTCCGTCATGCACCACGGGGAGACGCACCCACGCAAAGCTGCATAGGCATGCGATCGTACCTGTCGTAGCCGTATTCGGAGTTGTTGTAGAACAGCGCCTCCCAAGGCAGATCGATCCACGTCGCTGCGAGCGGGCGCCATCGCTGCCACAAGCACGGCCTGGCCAACGTGTGTGCGTACGTGTGAGTCTAAGGCAACTAAGACAGGATGCTGGAACGCCTTTAGAGGCAGGCAGATAGGGATCCAGGTAGCAAGGGTCATCACCTGTCCAGTAGAGGCGTGGCGTCACCGTCGAGGACAAACTCCACGTTGAGGTTGTACTTGGTGATGGTGTCGGTGAGGCGTGCGATCAACTCATCGACCAGAGACAGCCATGCTCGAGCGCTCGTGGAGTTGTCGCACACCACCGGCGAGCTCTTGAAGCACAGCGCAATGTAGACTCTGTGGGACGAGTGATCAGCTCTGACACGCGCACGCGCACGCACACGCACGCTTGTATCATAGACGGATGGGAAGATACCGTTCGTGTTGCGTGAAGAAGGGTCGGAAGGAGGGATCCTGAAGCAGGAGCGCAACGTCTTCCGTCGAGTTGTACTGCGCCTGCGTGGTGGGGGTGTCGTGAGCCAGCACGAAGCATCCCCTGGGGTCGCCCTGCGGCACGCGCGACTGCGACGCGCAGAACGCTGATTGCGCCACACAGAGGGAGTGCGAGTGAGTGTGGGTCCTACGTCGTGGGGGCAGGCCAGTGCATCGGCCAACCGGTCGACTTGCTGCTGCTCTGCGCGCGCATCGTACCAGGAGGCATGAAGTGGGGGTCTATCTTGAACCACTTCTCGCCAGACAGGCCGTTCGACTTGCGCAGCGCCTGGTGCCACTCGTCCAGGTCGTCCCAGCTGTGGATCTGATATCCTGCTCGCACCCATTTTATTACCAAATTATATGAATTAATAAATAAAAATAAAAATAAAAATAAAAATACTTAAAAATGGGGTGCGCACCGACGTAGTATGGGGCCACTTGGGCGTGTGCGATGGCAACCACCGCACACAGGCAAGTCAGCACCCACGCCGCCCTCCAACGTGACTCCATCCCGTTCCGCTGTGACACACGCGGTGGCCTCTCTCTTTGCTGGTGTTTTGGTGAGCGCGAAATTAAATGAAAAAAAATAAAAATAAAAAACTGCTCTCCTTCTGAACAGAACATTCCGGTCATTCCGGGAAATAACTACCTTTTATGTATGTGTCCCTTCAACGAATTATACTGTCTTCATTCTCTCTCGTCGAGTTCTACACGGCGGAGGGAGATGGAAGAGGTCATGCCTGAGCTGGTGGGCCTCGTCCTGACCCATTACGTTGCTGACAGCGCGGTTGACACGGTGGTGTGCCGTGCTGTGTGCCGCCGGTGGGACAGCCTTCTTCGCCAACACCACGACAGCAGCAATGAAGACGGCAGCAAGCCCCAGCGCCAAGCACCATTCGCGGGGACATGGCTGAGCATGCAGATGGCGACGCAGGGCAGCCTGGCTGTGCTCCAGTGGGCGCGCTCCAACGGCTGCCCGTGGGACGAAGCCACCTGCTTTGGTGCAGCTCAAGCAGGACACCTTGATGTGCTCCAGTGGGCACTCTCCAACGGCTGCCCATGGGACATGACCTGCTGTGGTGCAGCCAAGGGAGGGCACCTGGATGTGCTCCAGTGGGCGCGCTCCAACGGCTGCCCGTGGGACGAGGCCACCTGTTCCAGTGCAGCCGAGGGAGGGCACCTCGAGTTGCTTCAGTGGGCGCGCTCCAACGGCTGCCCGTGGGACGAGGCCACCTGCATTAACGCAGCCTATGGGAACCACCTCGACGTGCTCCAGTGGGCTCACTACAACGGCTGCCCGTGGAACGAGGCGACCTGTTCCCATGCAGCCGAGAGAGGGCACTTAGAGTTGCTCCAGTGGGCGCGCTCCAACGGCTGCCAGTGGGACGAGGCCACCTGTACCAACGCAGCATGGAAAGGCCACCTTGACGTGCTCCAGTGGGCCCAGGCCAACGGCTGCCCATGGGACAAGGCGACCTGTTCCTATGCAGCCCAGGAAGGCCATCTCGCCGTGCTCCAGTGGGCTCGCTCCAACGGCTGCCCATGGGACAAGGAGACCTGTACCAGGGCAGCTGCTGGCGGGCACCTCGAGTTGCTTCAGTGGGCTCGCTACAGCGGCTGCCCGTGGGACGAAGCCACCTGTTCCAGTGCGGCCTATGGGAACCACCTCTACGTGCTCCAATGGGCCCACGCCAACGGCTGCCCGTGGGACAAGGAGACCTGCTCCAGTGCTGCCTGGGGAGGGAACCTCGAAGTGCTCCAGTGGGCTCGCTCCAAAGGCTGCCCGTGGAATGAGGCGACCAGCCGCAATGCAGCAGCAGGAGGCCACCTCCACGTACTCCAGTGGGCGCGCGCCAACGGCTGCCTGTAGAAACGGTTCTCGGCGATGGAGCATCCCAGGCACCTTCAACGATGATGATCATCAGCACACTAGCACGCTTCATGGATTGGGTGTTTCTGTTGGCGTCGGTGCAGACGCCGGGCCGTTCGAGCTAGCATAGACGAGCAGGAAAGGAGGTAAGAAAGGATGAGGCCCCGGTGCGTGTATGATGGAGCGTCGTATGCCGTACTAGTCCACCCTCGAATGTGCCTTGGTCGTTGCCTCCGTCTGCGGTAAGAGATGCTTGCCCTTACCTCGAAATTGAGGTGAGGAGAAGTAGAGAGCATGAGGAGACGCACTCGCGACAGAAAAAGGAAGATAAATAAAATAAAATGCTTGAAATACCAGTCATTTTAAATAGTTTTTTATTATTATTTTACAGATCGCACCATCATCGGCATCTCGTCGTCAGGGGCGAGTCTAGTCGCGGGTCTCGGCCATGTCGGCGTAGTACTTGGCGAGGAGGGTCGGTCGTCGGTTCTCGGCCACCAGGGCCGGGTAGCTCTTGCCGCGCATCTTGAACTTGGAGCTAAACACCTCGTCCAGCTTCTCCTCGAGGCCGATGTTCGTCCCTCTGTTTCGTCATTCGACATTCAATTGATGATGACGATGATGGTTTGTTCGATCAGCCACCCGAGCACGCTCTATCCCTATGCAAGCTGCGGGCGCACGTACCGGATGCTCTGGACGACGGCGTTGGCCCACACGAAGTAGCCCTGCACTCGCTGAACGCTCCTGATGCACACAAGGTACAACACGTCAGCGACTCTGGCCTGCTTACTGCCCCTCGCTACGGAGATCATTGACACAACGGAAAGCTTGACAGAGGGAGAGTGAGAGAAGGACGTACCAGCCGGGCACGGGGTCACGAATCAGATCTCGTAGATTGTACAGCTTGTCGGCCAGCTTGACCAGCTTGGCCTGCTTGGACAGATGAGGCGCGTGCTTCACCTGATGCTTCTTGCGCGCCTGAGGAATGACACAACAGAGTTTGGGTGAGGCGAAGTGAAACGGACGTCACTGGGCTAGACCTGTGGTACGTACGTCCTTGGCCATGGACTTGTCATCAGTGACCTCTCGCACAATGTCCGCCACCTTGAGCCCAAACTCTCGCTTTAGTTCCTCGAACGTAGTGTCAGTGTCCTCCACAGTGCTGCACGCACACGCACACCACCACGCACGCGCCATCACGCACACAAGAGAGAAGTTGTGTGAGCCGAGGGATGAGAAAGGAAGGGATGGTGTGGCCATACTCGTGGAGCATGGCCGCCTGCAGCGTCTCGACGTCCTTGACGCCGCCCTCCTCCGACAAGCACCAGGCCACACCCAACGGGTGGTTGATGTAGGGCGTGCCTGCATGCACACACACACACACACAAGTTGCGCGTGTTAGCTGAGCACGCGAGTGCGCAAGAAGCGCAGAGTCTCTCTCACATCTCCCTGCAGAGATCAGCTCGGGCGAGTGTGTGCACACTCAGCAGCTGGCTGCGTACCATCCTTATCCTTGCGCTTCTGTAATCGGTGCTTTGTGGCCGCAAAGTGGGCGGCCTTGAGCAGGCAGTTGGAAAGCGTGAACGGATCGAGATCGCCGTCTTCCTCCTCGTCCTCGTCCTCCTCATCGTCGGTGATGCTGTCCAACGTCTCCGGAGACTTGTCCCCTGCTCCTGCTCCTGCTCCGTTTGCAGTGACGTCCTCGCTTCCGCTGCTCGTTTCTGTGTCCTCCTCCACGCTCTCGCTCTCGGTGCCGCTGCTGCTGCTAGTGCTAGTGCTACTCTCCTCGTCCTCTGCCGCTGCGGCGTGGTCCAGCTTTTGCCTCTTCCGCCTCCCCGTCGTGCTCGTCCTGGCCTTTGTCTTGGCCTTGGGCTTTGTCTTGGGCTTGGCCTCGGCTTTGGCCTTTGATTTCGATTTTGGCTTTGATTTCGATTTCGTTTTCGATTTGGAAATGGATTTCGAGGCCTTGATGGCCTTGGCCGGAGGTGCAGACGACTCGGACGTGACGAATTCGTCGTAGATCCTCTTGGCCTTCTTGTAGCCAATGTTGAGGGCCTTCCTCAGGTGCGTCACCGATATGCTCTTTTGGGCTCGCTTCCTCTTGCGGATGTACCGCCGCACCTCGTCCTCGGGCAGGAAGAACACTTCCTGCGTGCCGTCCTCTTCCTCCATTCTCTCCTCTCTCTTCCACCACCAGGCCGACAGTCCTGATCGCTCTCTCCGAGCTCTTTCGCAGTGGTTGATGAAGGAAACTAAAAGAAATTATTTTCTTTCTCGCATCTTCGGAGATATCAAAATAATTACTGGCGGCTGATGGCGGTAGGCGCGGTGTTGGTGGTGAAGCTGATGCCCTCCGGCGCTGGCGCGGCGGTCTTGTAGTCGTAGGGCGAGAACTTGCAGATGATGTCAGACAGGGAGATAAGCCCCACCGGCTGTTCGGCCTCGTTGACGACCCACACGCGATGCACCTTGCGTGCCATGGCACTTGCTGCACTAACACTCTTAGTCAGTGTCCCAGCCCACGTCACAGGAAGAGAGTTCATTCATACCCATCACATCCGCCAGCTTGGTGTCGGGAGAGCAGGTGACGGGGTAGACCTTCTGACAGAACGTTTCTCCGTACATGGCTGTGTGTGTGGTTAGGGTCATCCATGCACGTCAGGCAATGTTGATCGATTGCGATGAAGGGTATGCAGATCGTCACCGGTCATGTAGTCCCTCACAGGAAGGAGCAGCATGTTGAGTCGATCGGGCGCCATGCCGCGCAGATCAGACGCGGACAGGTTGCACACCAGCCGTCCGGTGTGCTTGTCACAGATTCCTGATCCCACCTCGCTCTGTCAGCCGTTGTCGCTCGACACCATAGGCCCGACCCAATGCACGTACCGATGCAGTTCATGTCTCGCTGGGTCATGCGCCTGAAGGCCTGGAGCACGTTGAGGCTCTCGTCCTCTGTGACGCACAGCAGGTTCTTCCGGCCCTGCACCAGCCCGGCCTCGGCCACCGTCTGCGAGAGCAGCGACCAGTCGAGCCTGGCGTAGTTGGTCATCAGGAAGCGCACGATGTCCGTCTGCGTGAGCAGACGGTAGTCCTCTGGCTTGCTGGCCTGCGGCGTGAGCTTCACCAGTGCCCTGTGGTAGCCTTTCGAGAAGGGCTCCAGCACGCCGTACAGCGAGTCGCTCGCGTCAAAGACGCGGAAGAAGCTCGTCTCGTCCGAGATGAAGACCTCGACGATGGGACGATCTGCAAAGCCGAGCCGTGGCTCCAGGCGCTCCACGTCGGCCATCGGCTCGCTGCCCTCTTTGCTCTGCTTGCTGCGCACCACATCGACGCTGCCCCAGGCGATGAACAAGGCTATGTCCGCCACGTTGGTGATGCCCACGAACTCGTTGGTCTTTGCATGCAACGCCGCCGGCAGAGTCAGCCATCGTGCTCATCGTCATGACGTGAGAGTTGGGCAAGAGGACGAAGGGTGTATGACGTACCTCTCTGCTGTAGACGGGGAGGGAGAGGATGTTGTGCAGCCTCAGCTTCTCGCACACGCTGGCGATGGTGGCGCTCGGTTCGACCCACACCAACTCAGGTTTGTTCGCCACCACCTCCGACAGCTTCGCCTCCTCCAGGAACCTGCGTTGTGCCTCCATCTCTGTCTCTCTCCGTATGTCTCCCTCTCTCGCTTGCTCTTACTCTTTCCCTTCACCAAGGCACATCACCATCGTGTGCGCGAGACAGGCCCTGAAACGTTCTCCAGTCACCGGCCGCCTTTCACCGCGTTTTCGACCACCCACACCGAGCCGAGACGCCATCATGATGGCCGTGGGCACCGAGTGGCAAGGCGAGACTGAGGTTGGCGTACGGAGAGGAACTAGTATACAGGATGGTGATGGTGACTTGATGTACATTGATAGAGGTTAGTTGGGGGAGTCAGTTTGTCCAGACGTGGACGAGACCCGCTTTGTTGCCCGTGTAGACCTCGTTGCGCTCATCGCTAAAGTGCAGGGCGGTGATGTTGTGCATCGCCCGTGCACGCTGTCGCTCGTGTCGGGTGTCGTCGCCGCTCCCGATCTTGGCGAGGCACTTGCCGCTCATGACGTCCGACACATTGATCGTGCCTGGTACGAGCGTTAGCACCCACTTTGCGACATGCAAGGCTGCAACAATGGTTAGTGCGACGATGAGCAACAATACCTTCATCGAAGAAGCCTCCGCCGCTGCAGAGGGAGACGATGAGGTCTTGTCGTGGCGTGATGTAGATGGCGCTGTTCAGGTCGTGTCCCCAGAGCTGGTGATCTTCGAGCCTGCCAATGCAACACGGGGCGCTATTGTTGGACAATCTGACCTCAACTCGCAGGGCACTTGACGGAAGATGGGTGACGTACTGCGTGATGAGCTTCCCGGCGAGGTCCCAGACAGAGATGTGCCCTTGGCGCAGAGTCAAAAATACGTTGCGCTCATGCAGGAATATGAAGCCGGATGGCTTGACAAACTGCGACGCATCCACCTCGGTCATCGCCCGAGAGTGAATCTGACAACACGCACACGGCGTCAACTCTTGGCAGCCTCGCCACCGTACGCTCTGGTGAAAGCATCGCGAGATGAGTAATTGGAGGTACGTACATCAAAAATTAGCAGCGGAGCTGTTTCCTGTTTGATAAACAGCTTGTGGAGGAACAGCTCGACGAACTCGATTGGTCGCTCATCATGTAATGAGTGACGGTAGTGGCTTACTTCCTGAAGAGGCACCTCGTGTAAGCGCAGAAGCGTTTTGATCAACAAGCTCAACCAAACCGCACCTTGCCCGAGTCAGCGCCGAGCACTTGAAAGGTTATGTGTTTCGCGGTAGGCGGCGATATCAGCAGTAGCAAACCAGAACTGTCGGAGAGAGGTTAGGATGTGGACAAGCATGAAATCGAGACTGAGATGTGTTTATCATTGCACCTGATCTTGATTTCTCTGACGTTGTCGCCAGCGATACTGTACAGCAGTTCATAGTTCTTAAGTTCCCAGACCTTGTAGGTCCTGTCGGCAAGTGTGGGAGTCACAGCTGTTAGACACGATCAAGATCCAAGAGGGACGGGACGTACTTGGTCTTGGCAGAGTAGGTAAGGACGTGGTCTGCCACAAGCGCGCAAGAGAGGATGAGCAAACCAACCCAATCCAGCGAACAGCACCCAACAATAGTGTACACGCGGTACCATTGATTTCGTCGAACTCGATAAACCCAGGGTAGCTAAGCGCCTCGTTCGTGAAAGGCTCTGAACAACAAAAGCGAGTGTGAGCGCACATGGGATGTGAGATGCTCAACAAGGTACCTAGCCACTCTGATAACTGGTTCCGGAGGATGTAGCTGTGTACAGAGACCAACGTGCGCGTAAGCTATCATATCACGAAACGAGGCTAGATGATGGGGCAGTACGCACGTGATGGGCAGAGAACGACAGTGAAGCCCACTGTAGCCATCCTCCTTGTTCACTGTTGCCACAAGAAGAGAGAATTCAAGTCAGTGACAATTCAACGCGATCAAATACACCCCAAACGACGCACCTGCGATCATGACCAGGCTGTCGTTCAGCGTGTTGTGGAAGATGGATCGGATGACTTCATCAGGTCCGGTGTTCAAGCACAGAGCAGTCGTAGCTGTCTCAGAGGCGACACACAGAGCGGTCAGCGCCCATCAAGGCAAGGCAAAGCGAGAAGATAGCGAGAGTGTACCAGGGTGGTGCCTGTAAGCGAAGCAGTTGCCCGACTTGGTGAGGGTGAAGAGGAAGTGGGTGGTGCTGACGATCTCGATGACCTTGGAGCTTGGGCCATTCTGCCGCGCCTGCTCCGAGGGCCCTTCGTCAACGCTGCCCGGTGGGCCGCTGGTGTCCGCCAGTCTGATCTCCCGTGCGGGGGCGAAGCCAGAGAACCGCTCGCGTCTAAAATCGAGGACCCTGCGCCCCCAGGGATTGAAGAGCCTCGATTCGAGCCGCCGGCAGACGTTGCGCCGCGGCTTGCAGTCCACCAGCAGATCCGCCGGTGGTGGCGGCCGTTTCGCTCGCTTCTTGCCCACGACCCGTTTTTTCATCCACACGACCCCCCCTGCGGCGCCATACCAATCCCTCGAGTTAATGACTTCAGGGTCAGATCTCAGCCTGCATTTCAAGACCCCAAATTGCCAAGAGGCAATCCCAACATATCACAGGTGAAATCGATTTTGAGGCGAAAGGAAAAAGTAGGAGAGAAGATCAAAAAGAAATGATACAAGCTGCGCGGATCGTTCGTGCGTACCTTGACTTCGCCCCCTTGCACCTTCACCCTCTGCTGGTAGCCGTTACGTTGTATGTTAGGTTTGTGTGGACAGGCGCTTATTTATGGATATCTTGTTTCCTTTTAGTTTCTCTGACGTCGCCAAAGAAAACAAAGAGGAAACAAAAACGGATAACATTTAAAAAGTGACAAAAGGCTGAATGGAGCGGAAGCGTAAGAGGCCGCCAGACGCAGAGCTGCAGGAGCTCTCTGCGGCCGCAGGAGCGGGGGGAGAGCAGCGCGAGGGGTTTCGTGCTCCTGCGACGAGGCACCAGCACGGCCGCGGACCCAAGAGACAAAGGCGACTTTCGCCGCTGGACAGCAGGGTTGTGGCCAAGGCCGTCGGCGCGTCATCATCATCTTCCTCCTCTTCATGCGGTAGCGGCAGCAACACGAACGTGCGCACCAGCAGCCAGAGGCGGAGGAAGAAGAGGTCCAATCGAGGTGCAGCACCACACGCGCACGCGTTCCTCATGCATGCCTGCAGCGTTGCTGACTCTGTTCTTCTACTGCTTGCACAGTGCGTCATGATGTGCTGCAGAGCGTGTTCCCGTCGTGCCAGACGCTGCACCAGTTCTTGCTGCGGTTCAAGGGCCAGACCAA
>CDFA01018183.1:0-10603 GCA_000826305.1 Acanthamoeba healyi
CAAGCAGCGTCTGCCCAAGGGCGCGACGTGGTGGCTGGAGCGGGAGCTGCACGAGAGGCGCGCGTATCTGCCCAAGAACAAGGGCGGCTTCAACCGTCGCGAGCAGCAGTAAGTCGGTAGACGCCGATTGTCAAGTTCCTTCACTCTGTTTGTATCAATAAACAACCAACCAACAGCCCGGTGCTTCTGTCACAGCTCTCGGGACCGAGGCAGCTCTCTTGTCATTTCCCGGTGGTCCTCGCGGTCCTGCAGGATGGAGCGAGGAGGTGGGCAACCAGGGCTGGTGCGGCTGGACGGACGCGTCGTGGCGGACGAGAGCGAGGAGGTGCGATCCGGACAGGTCCTCGAGTGTCGTGTGGAGTGGTCTCCCCGGCCGTCTGCTGGAGCCTCTTTCGCTCTTTCCTTCGTCTTCGTTCTTGTACACTCACACCACGCTCGCGACGCACAGGCGACGCGGTCTCGGTAGGCAACGCCGTGCCGGCAGTGAAAGTGGCCGTTCACAACCCTCTCGAGCCGCTCAAGGCCGAAGCCGTCCTTATCAGCACCGGTAACGCCTTCCTCTCACTCGCGCTCTGCCGAGTTTTTCTCATGCGAGCGCTCGTTTGTGTCGTGCGTTGTGGGGAAGGGTATGGCAAGAGGTCGCTGGTGGTGACCGAGGTGGCGAGGACGAGGGACGGCGCGGTGAACGTCGAGCTGCGTCGCTACTATATTGTGACGAACGCGAGTCGTCCCGTTGTGCGGCTTGCCTCCCGTACGCGCACACCCGCAGCATGCGGATTGCGTGGCAATGATTGATCAGGGCCCGGGACAACACAGACAAGAGCCAGCGCCGTGTCTGGTGTCTCAGCTCGTTGGCCTCGTCGCCCGCTACCAGGTGGACTACTTCGTCCAGGGTACGCGCGACGTTCGCTGGCTTGGCTCGGACTTAAAACAGAGGGCCACCACTCACGAGGCTCGCTCACTCCAGATGGCGAGGACATGGTTAAGGACGAGAACTACTCCAACGCCGTCGAGGGCATCGACTGGGTCTGGCGTGAGCTGATGCTGTACAATGACGGACTCACAGTGATAGGCATAACGTTCTTATTAAAGTTGATTAATTGTACAAATGAGACTCTCCAACCTTGCCTTTGGCCGCTGTGTTGGAGAGAGCTGCGGGGAGGTCGGCGATCGCACGCGTGGGAGGAGCTCATGCCTTACGGAACATCTGTGCTCGAGTGAAGATCTGGCTCGCAGGGAAGTTGGCCACGTTGGGGAGCACTTCCGACTTGATCCGGCTGGCAGGAACGCCAAACCATTCGGCGATGCCGTTCCAGACAGACTCGAAGGGCGTGGTCGGGATGAGGCGACCCTGACCGAGGCTGAGCTCGCTCTCATCGGTGAGGGTGGTGGGGTATTTGCCCAGAACCTGTTTACCGTTGACGCTGCCTCCCGCCACCCAGTGGATGCCGCCCCAGCCGTGATCCGTGCCTCGGCCGTTGCTCGTGAGGGTGCGCGCGAAGTCGGACACGGATATGACGACGACGTCGCCCCATCGGCCTTGCTCCTTCATCTCGGTCATGAAGCTGCCCAGCGCGGAATCGACGTCGCCAAACATGGGCGACAGGTTGAAGGTGTCGTGCGTGTCGAAGCCTCCCGTCTGCGTGAAGAAGGCCGCGCGTTCGACGCCCTGTCCGGGCAGCGTCTTGATCAGCTTGGCCACTTGTATCATCTGTTGGTCGAGGTTGCTCTTGCCGAACGTCGCCGTGAGCGATGTATTGCCGAGGAGAGCACCGAGGGTCTCGGTAGAGCGGATCGAGTTCATCAGCTCATCGGAGTAGGTCTCGGCGAAGACAGAGCGCGAAGTGAACCGGGTCATGTTGCCCACAGCGCTCTTCAGCCGATTGAGGCCTTGGAACCGCACGACGCCGCTCCGTCCAGAGATGAAGTCAGCCGGCACAGCACCTTGTACCATCTTGACGTTGCCACCGAGGCTGAAGAGCTCCGAAGCGTAGGGAGGATCGCTCTCCACCATGGCTTCCATGATACGGCCGAGGACGCCTTCAGCGGAGATCTGCTGTGCGTGGACATTCTGCACGCTGCGCTGCATGATGTTGTGGGCGAAGAGCGATGGCGGCAGAGTCACGGTCCTCTTTCTGTACTGCTCCTTCGTCGTCGGCTCGACGAGCGCACCGATGTTGGCGACGAACAGAGCGTCGCCGTCGGTGTACAGCTTCGAGAGGTTGGACATCGCCGGATGGACACCGAAGACGGTGCAAGGCTGTTGTCCGGCAGGAACGCTGACCTGACGAATCAAGGTCTTATCCAGAGCGGCGCCGGCGCGGACGGTAGCGTACTCGGCGTAGAGATCCTTCCCGGTACAGCCCGAGTGAGGGACGAGCTTGTTGAAGCTATCGGCGCCACCCATCTCGAAGACCACCACTATGGCCTTGAAAGCGCGGCCCGAAGCGGCAACCGGTGCCGGTTCCGGGCGCGGTTTGTTGCTGATCGAATTGAAGCTCGTCGTCTGGAACTCGGCGCTCGTCACGAGGACCTTGAGGGCATGCCTGAGCGCAGCGGCTGTCGTGTTGACCGTTACGTTGGTACCGAGGACGCTGAGATACTCGCGCACGAGCGTTTCGCGCGTGCTTCGGTGGAGGCGTCCCGCAGTGAGGACCAGATTGAGCTCATCGACGAGGTCGTTCACGGTGCCATTGATGGGCGCAGCGTAGGTGAGAGAACCATCGGCAGTGGGGTGAGGTCCCGTAGTGACGCATCTGCGCCCTGGTCCATAGGTCTGGGGCACGCCCAATCCGTTCTCGCACGAAGTGAGGCCATTGTCGATCAGAGACGTGAGGCCGTTCAGGAAACCGATCAGGTTGGGCGTCGTCGCGAGCTGCAGCTGCGGGCCCACGAGCCCGTGCTCGTCGGCCATTCCGGCTGGTCTGAACTCGGGCAGGTAGAAACCAAACACCGAAGGCGCCGAGAACGGCTGAACGCCGAGGCGATCATCCAGGTCGGAGAAGGCGACCTCGCGCTGCTTGGGCGACTGGTAGTCGAGAGAACGCATCAGATGCAAGAGCTTGACCAACGGATCTCGGTACATGCCGAAGGTGGGATCGGCTTCGACGATGGGCGAGCGCGCCTCGTGATCCATCAAGATAGCGTAGATCGTAGCCCCCAGATCGCCGTAGCGCCCGGAGAACTTGGCGTCGCGGTAAGCGCCCGTGCGGAAGGCTCGCACGACCTCCTTCACGTAGCGAGGCGAGGGATTGGAGGTTACCATCTGCTGAATGAGCCGGTAGGACACGAAAACGGCGGTGTTGTCGTGTTCGAAGAGGTGCTCGAGCAGCGCCTCGACTTCGTTCTCAGCGACGCGGTTCCACAGCACGTCGGACGTCCACTCTTGCCCCGACACGTCGTAGAGCTCTCCGGACAGGGGCGAGAAGCGAGGCGGGTTCCGGAACGCATACGCAGCGGAAGCGCTCACGCTGACCGTGGAGACTCGATTCATCAGGTAGCGGACGCGTCCTCCACGACGGAAGGGGGGCAGCTCGAAGATGGTGCGTTCCGATAGCTGACCATTGTCACCGCTGTGAAGCCACACGACCACGTTGGTCAAGCTCGTGCACGCGGACCCTGTGCATCGCGAATACGTCCCCGCGTCGTGGAGGCTCGGCTTGACCGAGCCGATGTGGGCTCGCTGCGCGATGATGTTGACCGCGTTGCTCGGGTCGCTGATCGCTCCGAGACTCGTGAATGCGGGCTCGCTGCGGACGGTGAAGTTGCACACGCACGAATCGCCGTCGACGGTCGGCTGCACTTGGCATCCTGATGGGCAGGCCCCAGCAGCGGTGGCAGCCGGGAACGAGTTGCCTCGCCAGCGTACGCGGAACACGTTGTTGGTGCTGTTGAGGAGCAGTCTCAGGACTCCTCCCGATCCGGCGAGAACGGCGGGATCCACGAGGCTCACTTGGCCCGACGGGTAGACCTGGACCTGGAGAGAGCACGAGCCGTTGGTCCACATGTTGACGTTGTTGGCGCAGGTGGTGCGCCACGTCGGGACGTCGACCAGACCGCTGGAGCACATGGTACTGTTGAGAGCGGCACAGCGCTTCTCGTTGGTGGCGTAATCGGTGACGTCGTTCGCGAACAGACACTCGGACGTGTAGTTGGACGATGCTCGAGTGCCACCGGCTCCGCAGCAAACGGGGTAACCGACGCGCGCGCCAGGGTCGGCGCATTGGCGTCGGGAGTTGCTCCGCTTGACGAGCCGACCGTCGCTGAACAGGGTCAATCGCACGCAAGGCAGACCGACGTAGGTATAGTATCGCGTCAGGTTCGCCACGGGATCGTAGATCTTCACGCTCAGCACACGCTGGGCGTTGCATTCCTGCACTCCCGTGCACTGCAGAGTCGAGTCGAGCGTCACGCGGAGAGGGAACGTGCAGGCGTTGGTCACTGCCGAAGGCGCGCAGAGAGCCCGCCAGAGTTTGGAGGTGCCAGGCTGAGGCGCGAAGCGGCCACGAATGCCGACATTGGTGCTGTTCTCCTGATCGAGGATGTCGCCCTCGATCGAACCCGCCCCCGTGAACTCGAAGCGCGCGCCTTCTCGAAGGAAGGCCTGCGTCGGCATGTCATCGCAGAGCGGGTACGCGTCGCCCAGGTAGCCGTCATCGAGCCTGGGCTTGGGCAGGCGATCGCGATACTGGGCCCTCACCTGCATGCTGTCGATGACGTTGATGTCGTTGCCGGTGAAGGAGAATCTGGTGGCGACGTTGGTGCGCCTCGGTTGACGATCGAAGCCCGTCCACAGGCGCGCGTAGTCGACGATGTCGGCGTTGGTGTAGGTCTCCATGGATTGGCCTCGTGCGTCGAGCTTGTGGGTGCCATCGTCGTTGAGCCTCCACAGACCGATGCTGAAGAGCTGCATGATCTCGCGAGCGTAGTTCTCATCGGGGAACGTGTTGCTCACGTAGTAGGCTCTGTTGTCACGATAGCTGAGATAGCTGCCCATCAGAGGGTGATACGACACGTCGCGCATTACGTTGAGGTAGTTGCCGAAAGCGTGGCGCACGAAGATGTCGTAGTACGAGGTCCATCCCTCGGTGTACTCGTCGAAACCGATGTCCTGAGCGGCGATCGTGAGGATGTTGGAGAGGGACCACGCCGTGCGCTGGCGAAGCTGGTCGACGGCCTTCAACGCGACGTTCTCGAGGACGTACTGGTGATCGACCAAGGACGGGATGGGCCACTCGAGCGCTTCCTGATAGGTTGCGGTGACGTTCCAGTTGGTGACGGAGTAGTGGTAGCCCAACTCCGGTCTGCTGGCCGACTCGCCGGGCGACCCGCACGCCTCGAACCCCGTGACGTTCCCGCTGGCGCGCAGAGCGCCGACCAGTTCGGCTATCTCTTCGGTCTGCAACTCGACGGGCAGGTCTTGGAAGTCGACCTGGTCCCCGAACCGGCCCACCAGGGGTATCAACGCGCGGCGATCGAAGAAGCGCATCATCGGGTGACTAGCGGGGAATCTGAGGACCGTGGAATTGTTGATAGCCCACTTGGCAATGGGGTTGACACTGAGATGTGATCACACGCACGCACACGAATGAGAGAGCAGCAGCAGCAGCAGCAGCAGGAGGAGGAGAACACGCACCCGCCATTCTTCATGGCCTGTTCGTTACCGTCGTGGATGCTGACCCATTGGGTGAAATCGCGAACGCTGAAGAGCTCGGGGTGGACGTGCTGGAAGCACTCCTTGCCGACTTGGATCTGAGCGCCGGTGGTGTTGACGGTCGAGCAGTCGCTGCTGCCCGTCGGCAAGATGATGTCGCGCAAGTAGGGGTTGGGGTCGGTGGATGTCCGGAGCGCCTCCGCGAGGGTGGTACGGGTCGTGGAGTCCATCGCCGTTGGCGCGGGGCATGTGATGTTGCCCAGGCGCTTCCAGCGCGATGCGCCGCTCTGGCAGGGAGAGACCCTGAACGGATCCTCGAGCCTCAGGTTGTCGACGGCGTAGACGTAGCGGCGGCTGAGAGTGTACCACGAGCGAAGGACCGTGTTGTCGAGCGTGAACAGGGCCGACTTGAACGAGAGACCGGCTCCGCACGAGGAGCGGCGCACGCACATGTCACGATTCTGGTTGGTCTTGGCGACGACTGGGCACTGGCCGTTGGAGTCGGCGGCTCCCACAACCGCGGGCTCCTCCAGGGTGTTGGAGAGCAACCTCAGGCGCTGATCGAAGCGGTAGAGGCTCGTTCCGACGCGAATGAACGAGTTTCCGGCTCCGTCCGAGGCGTTGGTGCACGACTCCAGACGCATCTTGAGCACGAAGGAGCCCGCGCGAGCGCCCACGACGGGAACGAGCAGCACTTCGGTCTCCTGCAGGACCTGCACGCCGTCGCTGATGTACTCGATGGTGGGATTGATCCAGGTGACGTTGCACGTGCCTCCGATGGTGCGGCTGAAGGTGATGGTGCCGTTGACCTCCTCGTTGATCGTGCCGCACAGGTAGAGCGTCTGCGGCAAGGAGAGCGTCGTGCCGGGGTAGTCCTGGTTGAGGAAGCGCGTCACCTCGCCGCGGGGCTTGCCGTCGATGCTGATGGCGAATCGGGTGGAGCCGGCGTTACTGGAGACCACGATCTCCTTGTTCCTGTCGCGCGACTCGAACACGTATCGGTGCCAGCGCGATCCGATGTCGCAGGGCACCGTCTTCTGGCCCACGTCGAACATGCCGGGCCGCGCGTTGGCGCGCTCGCGGTAGTACGAGCGCAGCAGCGTGGGCGTCAGCCTCATCTGATCGCGGATCCAGTTGCCGTAGTTGGTGCCGTAGACCTCGGCCACGCGCGCGAGCGTCTCCAGGTTGGCGCCGAAGGTGGCCTGCTGGTGGAGGCGCGCGGCGAGGTGGAGCGCGGTCATGTTGCGGATCTCCTCGGGCACCGACACCGACACGACGTTGTAGTCCTCGTCCGTTTGCATCGTACACTGGTTGTCGTCGTTGCATTGGATGTCGACCGGCTGGCGGTCGAGGTCGGGCACGGCCTCCCACGGGTTGCCGCCGTAGCTGCGCGCGAGGATGACCGGCTGGCCGTTCTTGCGGTACGCGCCGTCCTGCTGTGCCACGAGCATCTCGTTCTTGCCGCTCTGGGGCAGGTAGGCTGCGCAGATCCCACACACCACCGCCGACGAATGGGAACGAAGACGACAATTTCATTAATGAAATGAATTGCGATCCACCAATGACCCACCACAACCATCACCACGACCACAATACGACGAACACGCCGAGCAACAAGAAGGTAAGGGGGTAAGGGTAAGGGACGTACAATCGTCGCTGGGAAGCGTCAGGAGGACGCTGAGAAGGACGGTGAGGATCACCGCGGCGGCGGCGGCCGCTGCGATGGAGGCGATCACCACGAGCTTTCCGGTGCGCGTCGTGAAGAAGACCGGCAGCGCCATGGCGTGGAGTCGTAGTAGAAGGGCCTTTCCTCTTCTTCCTCCTCCTACTTGTGTGGCTGGCGCTTGTGGTGGTAGTCTTGTTCGCGAAGGGGAAGGAAGAAGAACAACTAACTCCTTCTACCCGAAGCCCTCCTTTTATTGTCGCTGTGGGATATCGCAACTTATTCGATGTTGGCTAACTGCTACGATCCTGACCAACCAACGGCGCAGGCCAATTGGTCGTGTCTAACCCCGGGATTGATTGGTCTTGTCCAATGGGGTTTGCCAAATGGCTGAACCCCGCTTTTTCTATGACCCAGATCTATGAATACTAATGGCTAAGAGCGAAAATTACGATCGATTTTTGATTTTTATTGGTCTATCGGGTGAGCAAAAAACGTCCAATGGCGCGCTCGACGAGTAGGAACTTTGTGCGGATGATAATTGGACCTTCGTAATTGCCACCAAAAACACTAACTCCCAACAGCTTCTGATTGGCCCGTTAAAAAAAGGAGTTGGTTTGTGGTGCCCCTTCACAGTTTCCAACCAGCTGTTAGAGGAGTCGACACATGATACCTTTTTTTCTTCCTCTTTATTATTGTCCATGTTGCAACTTGCCTTGGACGCACCTGAAACATCACCACAGCTGTCCACGCCAGACACACTGTAGCAGAAAATTGTACTGAAAAGGCCAATGCAGCCACTGCACTCGTCGTACCCTTTCTCGCCGAGGTACAGCGCACGCTACCTGCAGGACGCGCCGTCCAACTACACGCTGCGCAGCGTCATGTTCGGCGGGCCGCTCATCCTGCAGCTCAACCTCACCTCACCACTTACGCCGGACCAGCCGACCCTCACCGCCCGCCACGTTGGGGAGTACAAGCGCTACCGAGCGCTCATCCGCGACGGCAAGGTGCACCATCTCCAGCGCCCGGCCGCGGACGGCACCGGCTACGACGCCATCCAGTCGGTAGACGCCGAGCGCTCGCGTTCGGTGGTGTTTGTCTATCACGCGCGCCAGGCTCCCGCCTCGGCGTTCGCGCTGAAGCCGCGCGGTCTGGACGCCGCACGACGCTATAAGGTCGTGTGGGTGGGTGCGGGAATCACCGTACTCGTGCGTGGAGATACGCTCATGACTGAGGGACTGGCGGTCGCCCTCGCTCCCCTCAGCCACCATCATCGAGAGCAATGCTGTCGCAAGGGATTCGCACGTGAAGTACAAAGCCGGTGTGTGGCCGCCACGCGCTCTCTCACACCTGCTTGGGCTGCCGCCAGCTGAGCTTGATGCGCGGGTCCATGGGGTTGGGCGGGAGGTGTTCGGCGATGACGTCGCACACAACGCAGTTGGCAACGATGTGTCGGCCGCATACGCGCCACTGAACCGCACGCTTGATGCTGAGAGGCGCCACCCCCGCGAACACGCGCGCCAGCCAAGGGATGTGTGAGTGCACATTACAATCGTCCCTTGAGTGTGCGACAGCATGTGTGGTACCGGTTCCATTCACGCCTTAGCTTGTCGTAGGGGACAGCAAAGATCGACGTAATGAAGTGGTAGCTGTACTCGCGGCTGAACGGCGCCTGCACAACAAACTGCACCAATCCCTCTGCGCACAAGCAAGCACGCACGTTGGTGTCGTGTGTAAGGATAGGCACTGTGCCTCGCGTCTGCCAGGCAAGGACCGACGCTGTGTACCCTTTACGGAGATCTGCATTTTCTCCTCCCTTACACAGCGCGTGTGAGTGTCAGTGTGATCGTTCGCTCATGTTAACGAGATGGTGGGCCGCACGTACTCGCTGTTGTAAAGGATCAGAGGCACGGAATCCTCGAGGGGGTTGCAGCACACGTCTACCAGCGTGAGCGGATACTTGGCCAGAGGCGCCTGGTAGTCGCTTCCCCACAGCACGAGCTGCGATTGAGGCTTGTTTCCTGCGTGTGTGTGCGCGCGCGCACAACCAGCAAGTGTGATCGTCAGCGCTCACTCACAACAGAGACAGAGCACGGAAAGGGGGAGAGCGAGGGAGTGAGAGCGCCGTCCAGCTGACCTTCAAAGGCGAGGAACACCTTCGTTACGACGGACGGCTTCTTTTGGGTGGGCCTGGCGATCACATGAGAGTCAGCTAGCGCACTGCAGACCTGGCTGCTGAGCAGACGAGACGGGAGATCAAAGGAGGAGAGACATACTCGATGTGCACGACAGCCGATTGCGCGTCCTGTGTCTCGTGGAGTCAGCAAGCACTCGTTGCGTGTGTGCGCGCGCGCGAGGTGGATGCCGGCGCACAAGGAGGCGGACCTTGGGCAGACAGAACAAGTTGGCCTCGGCTATGAACTCGAGGTACTCTGAGTTGCCGCTTGGGTCCTCGATGGCCTGATCCTCCGCAGTTGTCGTACGCGCGCGTCTTCGCTTGCGCGCGCTCAGCGTTGCTGTGTGTGTGCGTTGTGAGCAGTGTGCATAGCGTGCGGGCCAAAGACCGCACACGCGAGCACGCTGTGACAGGCTCTCGCACGATCGTGTCGCAAGCGTACCCGACGCCCGGCGAAGCTTGAGCGGACCCCACAGACGGTTCTCCGAGCCCATGACGTACCACCCGTAGCACACCATGAGGCACCTGCCCAGGTCCTTCACGCCGCACGCACACATATCAGCTGCCGCTCAGCAAATCACAGTGCTGGGGAGGAGAGAGTGAGAGGAGGCGAGGTCTGTACGTCAGCGTCGAGGTGGGCAAATATCTCGGCCAACACCTCTAGCGGCAAGTCCTCCACGCCGGGACCCGAGGAGGCTTCTGCTGCCTGGCCCACCGGCTCTTCGGCTACCGCAGCAGCAGCAGCAGCGACACCCACTTCCCGCCTCTTCCTCCTGCGTGGCATCGTCTTCTCTTCTCGCCTGGCGCTTGTTTCATGTCCGGTCCGTGGTGGTGCAGCCCCGGTTAACTAAAATTCACTGTGCACAAATTGAGCTCAATCTCTGACAAGTGTTTGTGTGCCAGGCAAGATGGTGTAATCATTCACACATTCAGGGCATGAATTACTTCCTTCCAGGCATAGCATGAACTCTGATGATCATCAGCATTCAATAAATTGAGGTCTAAAATAACAAGGCAGACTTGAAGATGTTGATAACGCAAGAACATTTTGTATGGCTGGGTGGCTCGGCACAGCGAGGCTAATACTGATGGATACGGCCATACTGCG
>CDFA01018186.1:0-13195 GCA_000826305.1 Acanthamoeba healyi
CCGTCTTTTTTTACAGCACCGGTTTCTTTGATTTCCTCCTGGGACATAAGTTGCCGTACCGTTTTTAGCGTCGATGGGGCGACTCTCAACACACCCACCGCGGTGGGGCGCGCCGAGTCTCACCCTCTCCACACGGGAGAGAGTGAGCGCGTCCTGCAGTACAAGGTGGGACCACAAGGTACCCTTTTCCCTTCATTCTCTCTCTCCGGCTTTGGATTCCAGGCGCCGGCTGTCATCTAACTTAGAGCTCTTGATCAACACACAGGCAAGGGCTGCAAGCTGGTGCAGATGGCTGAATCTCACATAGACAAGTGCATGGAGATTCAGGCAGCCTGCTTCGAGCCTCACCACTGCGAGGACCGGCAGTCGTACCTGGACCGGATGAAGCTCTTCCCCGAGGGCATGGTCGTCCTGATGGTGCCCACCGAGCCCACCGAGCAGCAGCCCACCGTCCAATGGTAACGTTACCACCCACTCCATCTCCATCTTCGGCTTCGCAGATTGCCGTCGTCGCCTGACAACAATCAATCCAATTCATTTTATTATTTATTTTTAATTCGATCAATTAATTTAATTTTTTCTTCTTTAACAATCTGGCCTCGCGTACTACTTGCAGGGAGATTGCTGGCTACCTCCTGTATCAGCCGTTCTTCAAGGGTCAAATCTTCCACGACGGCGACACGGAGAAGCTGGAGCAGGCCATCGCCACCTACCAAAGCCAGGGCGCTTCCGACGCGGTCACCGGTGGTGGCGACGACGGTGCCAAGGCCGACTGCCTCTACACACACGAGCTCTCCATCTCGCCCAAGTTCCGCGGCAAGGGCCTCACGTCGCCGCTCACGTCCTACGTCGAGGAGGTGGCCAAGTCGACCGGCTTTGACTGGCTCACGCTCGTCTCCCTCCCGACTCCTCACGCGTTCTGGAAGAAGTGCGGCTACCAGACCCACAGCGAGATCGACTACGAAGGCCAGGCCTTCTACATGGAGAAGCGAATTGCTCGCTACGCTTGAAGTGCATGCAGAAAGCAAGGAGCCACAACAACGACCAGAGCGTGGAGAGTGTAGCCTCCCTGCCTCCCCTCGTGAGCCAGCAACAATTTTCGCCTGAATAGATTTATTTATTATTTTTCCTAATCTGTCAAATGCCATTTTTTAATATTTATTTTATCAATTCAAAATTGTTGCAAGAAGCAAGATGGCAGCAGCAGCGAAGAAGTTTAGGTTTGCGGGACTGCAGGTGCTGGTGGGGTCGGACAAGGAAGCCAGCCTCGCTCGTGCACGCGATCTCATCTCCCAGGCGGTGGCGAACGGCGCTCGACTCATCTCGCTTCCAGTTGAGTTCATCTACCCCCCCNCCTCGCCAAATCTTGTGCACTAGATCTCTGCACTTGTGCGCACGCCTGGCACTCGCGTGTGCGCAGCTCGCTCACCATTGCGCTTGTGCTCGCTGCGCAGGAGTGCTTCAACTGCCCCTACTCGAACGACTCGTTCCCGACCTATGCCGAGCCAGTCCCAGGCGGCCCGTCCACGGCCATGCTGCAGGAGGCCGCACGCAAGCACTCTGTCTACCTCGTCGGAGGTGCGAGCTCGACGCACTTGACCTCGCACACACAAGCACGCACACGCACACACGCATACGAGCGCAGCCCTGCTCACACTCGCTCGTGGGCCTGCAGGCTCCATTCCCGAGCGCGACGGCGACAGGCTATACAACACGAGCGTCGTGTACGATCCACAGGGCAACATCATCGCCAAGCACCGAAAGGCATACCACCACCGCCATCGTCATCAACACCGAAGCCATGGCCTCACAGCGTGCGTGTGGTGCTGACCGTCACGCAAACTGCAGGTCCATCTGTTTGACATCTGCGTGCCTCCTGGCGAAGGCAGACCCGGCATCACGTTCAAGTACGTAACGCGTTCTCGGACGGCGCTCAGCGTCTCTCTTCATTCACCAAGGAGGACGTGGTGCATCCCCTCGTCACACTAAAGAACCCAATCGACTCCAGGGAGTCAGACACGCTCTCGCCCGGGGACGGCATCACGTCGTTCAAGACAGGTACGCGCAGTGGGTCCTCTTCCTCCTCGCAACTCATATCAGTGCCTGAACACGTACTGGCCAGAGTGGTGTGACGTTGGGCTGGGCATCTGCTACGACATCCGCTTCCCCGAGATGGCTCAGGTGCTGGCCAAGCGCGGTACAGTTCCTCCTCCCAGCGCATTGCGCCTTTGCGTCCTATCGCTGTGCTGAGCTTGACGTGCACTCCTAAAGGAGTGAAGCTGCTGCTGTATCCGGGAGCGTTCAACACCACAACGGGCCCGGCGCACTGGGAGCTCCTCCAGCGCTCGCGTGCGGTTGACAACCAGATGTACGTGGCCACGGTGTCGCCTGCTCGCAATCCAGAGTCCAAGTACCAGGCCTGGGGCCACTCCACCGTGGTCGATCCCTGGTGCGCCGCGCCGCATCCTCCGCCGATGTGTCGTGCCTGGCCGCCGCGTCCGTATGTGGCTGACCTCACTTGCGGCTCTTTGCCCACACTCACAGGGGGACTGTCATCGCCACAACGGAGCACGATGAAGCGATCATCTACGCTGACATCGATCTGGACAAGGTGGACGAGGTACGCGCGTCGTCTCTCTCTCTCACTCGTCTGGACTGGCGCGAGCGCCGCTGACCACGCCCTCTCGCGAGTGCTGCAGATCCGCCAGATGCTGCCAGTGTCCAAGCAGAAGCGCAACGACCTCTACCAAGTCACCGAGGTCCAGTGAGCGAGCGATCCCCAAACACGATCAGATGACATGTTCATGTTTATATGTACAGAGGGAGTCGACGACGACGCGCAACACGCTGCTTGTCATCATCATCACCGCCATCAGTTCAGCACTACAGCACGGCTGCTGCGAGCTGGTGGAGAGCGGCCACGAGAGCCGAGACGCCGCCAGCGCGCGAGCCCGCCGGGGAGCACTGCAGGGCGCCGCCGTCCATGAAGGTGATGGAGCACTGGTGGCACTCGGCCGACACGGCCGGATCGATCGACGACCTGCGGTCGATCTGGACCGAGGCCGACTTGCAGTAGAGCTGGCTGCCCGACCCGTCGGCGCTGTTGTAGTCGATGCTCGAGTTGCGGAGCTTGAGGGAGGCCGACTCGAGGTAGACGCCGCCGCCGTAGTTGTCGGCCAAGCTGGCGGTGATGCTCGTGTTGTTGGCCTCGATGGCGTTGCTCCAGCTCCACACCGACCCGCCGTTCTTGGTCGCGTGGTTGCCAATGAACTTCATGTCGTGCAGGACCTGAAATGCACCAAAAAAATGTCAAAAAATCGATCGAGAATGCAAAAATGAATAGAAATTTGAAGATTTGCAGAAGATGGCGCAGTTGTGGGGGGGGGGGTAAGACGTACGGTGTAGGTGGACTTGATGTGCATGCCGCCGCCGTTCTCGGCCACGCAGTTGCGGATGGTGAAGCCCTTCATGGTGAAGGTGCTCGACTGGACGATCAGGCCGTAGCCCTGGCGCTCGCAGTTGATGACCGTCGCGTCGGGGTCGCCGCTCTCCGAGCGCAGGACGACGTTGGACGAGGCCACCGTCAGGTTGACGTTGTTGGCGCCCGTGTAGACGCCGCTCCGGACCACCACCTCGCCGTTGTTGTTGTTGGTCGAGTTGAGCGCCTCGCCGATCGTGCGGTAGGGCGCATCGGACGCCCCGCACGACGTCGTGCATGTGCTGTTGGCATCGACGTACACCGTGGCGTCGACTCGCGGCACGATCGCGCTGGCGAGCATCAGCATCACGACGCCAATGATGAGCACGGCCGACACGCCGCGGAGAGGGTGAGTTGCGCAGGTCATCGCTGTGAGAGTTGGTGAGGGTAGAGGAAGGTGAATCAAGTGCAAAGCCAGTGTCACTGAGAGCTAGCTCTTGTAGTGGCCAATGAAGCAACGTAGGAGGCGTCCTGATTGGGCTAGAGTTAAGGAAGGCTCCGGTTGGCCAAGCCATCGCCCTGCGACCAGGAGTCCTAGTAGCGTCAAGAATTTGGAGAATGATAGCGCAACAAGACACAACAACCATGACATTCCTGGCCTAAATGTCCATTCTTTGAATCTAATACAGGAGGTTGAGCTCCGATTGGAGAGACCTACAATCAATGGCTTCTGCTTTATGAAGCGGCTATGGTCATCAGTACAGCTGGACGTTATCTCTCCTCATCTCGTACGAGTCGTGGCGCACAGCCAAGTGCCTGCATATTACACCCACGGGTAGGAACTGTCGCCGCCCTGGAGCCATCGCGCGGGATCGTCGGTCAGGGACGGCGAGGGCAAGGGCGAGCGCAGAGTGCCCAGGACCTCGTCCAGATCGAACCCTTCCGGTCCGCCATGCATGAGAGCAGACGACCTGACCATGTCGTTGGCATTCGTCGCGTGCCGGTGTTGGCCTGTGGAGCGCTCGTGCGTGGCCGCAGGCACCACAAAGGCGGGCACAAACGGGGCGTCGTTGCTGTCTTGCGTCGAAGAGGACGATGACGAGGGCGACGATGGTGACGGTAGCAGTGTCAGCGGAGGCGACGCCATTGACGAGGAGGGCGAGGAAGACGAGGTAGTGGGGTCATGAGGCGAACAGAAGGAGGAGAAGAAGTTGCTGCGAGGAATGGAGAGGTAGAGGTCGATCGCCCTTCCCCGCCACAGGGGATTGATTTCGTCCAGCGTGCGGGTGCGTGAGAGGAAGGCCAGCCGAGCGTCGATGACCCGCCTCGTGAGGGGATCGGTGAGCAGCTCATGCACGGTGGTGCACACTAGCGTGTGCGCCAAGCCTTCTTCGAGCACTCGCTGGAAGACAATCAAGTGCCACTTGGGCTGCACATGTGCAAAAAGCAAGTGATCAGCTAGCCGGCGTGGGTGTGGGCGTGGAGGGCGTGGGCGTACCGATGAGTCAATCCAAACAGTCTGATGCTGAGTCTCGATACGCACCGGTGCGCGGTGTCTTAGTCGAAAGGTGTTTGCTATCGTGACGGGCTTGGATAGCTTCGATGGCGGCACTTCCATCATCTGTTGCACGAGTTCGAGCTTCGCTTCGGTGTCCATTCCATTGAAGGCGTAGAGGGGATGTCCGATCAGTTCCGCCTGCACCCCACCAACACGCAACACAACGACGTAATAATCGTGTAAGGCCTTGAGCTTCCTCACACTGAATGCAGTACGTACGGGGCTATAGCCCAGGAACGCGCAAGCGGACGGTGAGGCGTAGTCGATGACCGCGCCTGGGGCGTTGGTCAGAGATGTCCCTGAGGTTGACTTGAATGCGATGAACGCCTGGCTGCACGCGACCACACGTCAGCCACTAGAGAGCACATAGCGTGTGACGTCACAGAAACATATCGAGACAGTGGCATCGCTCACCTCAGATCGTACACGATCGACTCACTGGCGCTGCAGCCACCCAGGAATGGAAGCGCCTCGAGCAGCTCCTCGCTCAGGTCCGTACGGCCTAGCGCCAGGCGCTGCGGCAGTGGTTCCTGGAGCGTCGCGTGTGATGGTGACGCCTGGTGAAAGAGGGCCATGAGTGCGTGAAGCTGGGTGGCGCTCTCCCGCTGCGAGTTGGCCATCTCCTGCATCGTGGCGCGCATTTCGCGCAATTGACGATCGCTCTGGTCGCGCAGCGTGCGCAGCTGGGCGACTTCAAGCCGCAGCTGTTCGTTGTCTTGGCGCACGTCTCGTGTCTGCTCCATCAGCATGTAGAGCATCGATTTGGTCAGCGCGCTGTCTAACTGGTTGTTATCGTCAGGGCCCTTGCTCGTGATCGCGCCAGTGCGGATGTCGTCTGCATTCGCTGCTGATGACGGTGCTGGCGGTGGCAAAGCAAACGCTTCTGCTCCGCGATTCACAAGGGCAGCAGCACCCCCGGGGGCGAAGGCGGCCAGCGCCGGTGGACCGCCGAAGCTGGTCAAGCGTTGCTTTGGCGGGCGTCCCACCCCGGGGTCATCTGGAACGCCGAGACCGCGCTCGTGGTTGGGCCGTCGTCCACGCTTGCGGGCCGGGGTCGGCTGGCACGCCTCCGGACAACCCATATGCACGCAGCGCGAGCACGGCTGCGTCCTGCACAACAGGTCCGCCTACTGTTACTCATCTCTGAGGTCCAGGTGGCAACAAAGTCGCACCAGGCCAAAATACAAAGACAAAAAAAGTGCTGGGGCGTGCCGATCGCAGGAGCTGTGTGCTTGGCGGCACGGGATACACACGCATCCTGAAGTCGTTGTGCCCCCCTGCTCTTTGCTCGCCCCCGCATGGCTTGTCATGTTTTTATTAATGTTATTGGTTTTTCTTTGCCGCTAGGAACATTTCCGTAGGAGTTAAAATGAGTTTCTTGTAACTTCGACTTTCAATCTTTCATGACTTGTGTTGGAGTAACAGTTGAAGTTTTGAGTTCTGCTTTGGCAGGCTCATCTGAAGCTCATGGTGCCAGCTCCATTATTTGAAATTAGTAAGGCAAATGCTGCTATAGAACAGGCTTTTGTTAAGAGTACAGTCTTGTCTCATGCAATTTGCCACTTGCTTGGCTAGCACAGAGGTCAGTGCAGCTACAGCAGACAAGTGCAGGAATGTAAAGCATTAAAAAAAAAGCAAAAGCATGAAATTTCGGAACAGAGAGAAACGGGGAAAGAAGGAAGAAGTTGCCCATCGCCATCCCGCGAGAAAATCATTCAACACAAACAAAGATGGCGCAGGAGTACCGTGTCCTCCCGAAGAAGCTCTTCCCGAGGGACCCCGGCACTGTCTCCACGTCCGAGCAGCGACACTGGAAGCAGTTCAAGGTACGTGCGCCACATCATTGATCCCGGAGCGGCCTCCATTTTTAAATTTCTAAAAATCTCGCGCAAGATTCCGCGATTTGCGATTTTGGAGGGGATGAGGTGATTTCGTGGCCCCCATGGTGCTGATTTGATGCATGCGCATGTGATTAGTTTCCGGTGCTGATCAAGCAATACGGAGCGGTCACGAGCATCAACTTCTCGCCCGTCTCGCCGCACAACTTTGCCGTGACGAGCAGCAGCCGCGTGCAGATCTACAGCTCGGCCAGCCACAACCCCGTCAAGACCCTCTCGCGTTTCAGGGACGTTGCCTACTCCGCCAGCTACAGGAACGACGGCAGGCTGCTGGTCGCCGGTGGCGAGGTGCCCACCATCCAGATCTTCGACCTGGGCTCGCGCGCCATCCTCCGTTCGCTCAGAGGCCACGAAAGGTGAGAGAACGCACCAAGCTGAGCGTCAGTTGGTTGCACTTGATGCGTGCGCACAAGGGCTCACCAGTGCTCTCTCTCTCTCTCTTTCTCGTGTTCTTTCTACTGCGTGCAATCAGCCCCGTGCACGTGACCAAGTGGGCGCTGGACAATGTGCACATCTTCTCCTCGTCAGACGACAAGACCGTGCGCTACTGGGACTTGCCTACGGAGAAGGAGATCCAGATCATGAAGGGCCATCAGGTGCGCTGTCTCTCGCACTCACTTGCGTCGTGATCTGTCAAATGCTCAAGTTAGAGGCTGTGTGGTGAAACAGGATTACGTGCGCTGCGGATCGACCGTCGCAGCGAGCCCCGCTCTGTGGATCAGCGGTGGCTACGATCATCGGGTCATTTTGTGGGACACCCGGTCGGGCGAGGCCGTCCTCAAGATCAACCATGGCCACCCGCTCGAGGCCGTTCTCCCCTTCCCCTCCTCCACTCTCCTCTTCACTGCCGGTACGTCGTGCACGACCGCATCCATCAGCGCCTGCTAGTGGACGTTCCTCCCAGCGGCGTCGGGGTCTGATCACCGATTCGCTTTCCCGTGGTGTGTTGCTCATCAGGCTCCGACAACGAGATCCGAGTCTGGGACATTCTGGCTGGCGGACGCATGATCCGCTCCGTGTCCAACCACCAAAAGGCCATCACCACCCTCGCCTTCAACGTACGTTTATTCGAGGCCTCTCCTACTGCGCATTGCTGCGCTCTGTAGTCGTTGGGCCCAGCACTCACGTTGTCTCTCCTCTCTCTCTCTCTTTATCTTGGTCACCTCACAGGCGGACGGCTCTCGTCTTATCTCCGGCTCGCTGGATCAACATCTTAAGATTTACGATGTTGTCGACTACTCGGTCGTGCACACCATCAAATACAACGCCCCCATCCTGTGCTCTGCGCTCTCGGTACCTCTTCCTCTCGCTGTCTCGCTCTTGCCTCCACTCCGGTGCGCACGGGCGATCTAATCTCTCCACCCCGTCTCTTTGTCATGTGTGTTTGCGCATACACAGCCCGACAACACGCACCTCGTGACGGGTCTGAGCGATGGCATGCTTTCGATTCGCCATCGCCCTCAGAAGTCGTCGGAGCGTTCGCAGGCGCTGGCCAAGAAGAACTCGCTCCAGGGCGGATCGCACAGGTCATTCCTGCGGGCCAGGCGCATCGCCAAGGTTCGCTTCGCCTTTCTCACTCACAACGCACTGTGCAGTCACTCGTCGTCATAGCCCTTCGAGATCAGCAGCACCGCACATACTAACGGACCTATCTATCGTCCTTCTCCCCTCCACAGAACGACCACGTAGTGAAGGCTATGTCGAAGAAGAAGATGTCGCGAACGGACCATCTGCTGCGTGCCTTCCGTTACAAGGATGCCTTGGACGACGTGCTCAGGGTGCGTTGTCGTCGTCGTCGTCGTCGTCGTCGTCGTCGATTTGTGATCTTTGCTGTGATGTGTAAGCTTGTTGGTTCCATGGTCGTTGTTCCCCCCTGATGATGAAGCTGACGATCATGAATGTCGTTGTTGATTGTGTGCAGAGCAAGCCGAAGGAACTACACAAGAGGACCTACGCGCTGCTTGAGGAGTTGGCACACAGGGAGGCACTGGCCCGCGCCCTCGCCGGAAGGAACGACCAGGCGCTGGTGCCCATCCTGCTCTACCTCGTGCGCTACATCACCAGGCCCAACTCCTCCGCTCTGCTCATCAGGGTCACGCACATCATTCTCAGTACGCATACCCAGCTCAGTCCCTCGTCGTCCTCTCGTTCGTTTGCTCATCCAGCTGTGGACGACGTCTCGCTCTCGCACACGCACAGACATCTACAGCGGAGTGGTGGGTCAGTCCAAGAAGGTTGATGACCTGTTGCACAAGCTCCTGCTCAGGATCCAGGCCGAGGTCAATTTCCAGGATCAGAGCCTGCGACTCCTCGGCACGCTCGACATGCTCATCAACTCGGCCGTCACGGCTGCCGCCCTGCCCGTTCCCCTCTCCACATAATCTGCATCCCAGGCCGTGACGGAACGTCCTCCTCATCAGACTTGTTCGTCTTTCGTCTTCCTCGCTGCCGTTCTGTTCATTTTCACCCGACTCGTGTTATTTATTATGAAAGAGAATAAAACAGGACTACCCACCAACCGCCTCATGCCGATCGACACCTCTATGTTGGCCAACAGACCACTATCACCACCTCGCACTTCAACTCTGAGAGCTCTCTGCTCGCCTCCCCTCACGGTCTTCTTCATGTTTGTCCGCGACCCAAACACGGCACAGCTTTCTCACATTCCTCTCCTATTTGGGCGTTTCACCAGAAAAGGATAGTCTATGGCGCGAAAAGGAAAAACCGGCTCGAAAAGGAAAGGAATGACACCGACTAGGCCGCAAGGTGTACAGGGAGGGAGAGGGGACCACCAAGCCCATAGAGACGAGATCTTGGAACCAACACTCCTTGATCCCTCCATCTCCGCGTTCTTGCTCTCCTCCCTCTCAACTGCCTCCTGCCTGCGCTCGGGTTTTCTATCTGGTCAAACCCTCTCTTCTCTTTGCCTCTCCTCTCCGCCGCCAGAGCCTATAATCTATGGACAAGAGGCTTAGCTAAGGGGTTTAGTTAGCATCACCATCATCATCCACAACGACATCAGCCTCTTGTAGAGGAACAAGACAGAGACGACGCCATCGCGATGGCGGATTCATTGATGTCGGACGGCGAGGATATAGTTGTTACGCTTGACTATGAAGATGAAGAGGAGAGCGACGTCTCGGCCGACTCCCACCTGGCCGTGGAAGAGGTGACTCCCATGACCAAGGGCCGGAGCGGGAGCATCCCCATCCCGCATCTCCGCACCAACATCGACACTATGATGGAAAGCAACAGCGGCAGTGCCGCGCCGTCGCCCAGCGCCTACGACATGAACGTCAGCAGCAGCGGCGGCCTCGAGACCCCGGGTCGGAGGACGAGCCAGGGCGTCGAGGCCCGCGTCTTTGCCTCGGAGGCCGAGCACAAGGCATACAAGCGGATGAAGGCGCTGGAGGAGATCATCGTCACCGAGCGCGCCTACGTCAAATCGTTGGAGATCGTCAACAAGGTTCGTTCGATCGTCGTCGCCCATCGTCTCCTCATCATATGGTGAGGGCCAACCTGACGCGTCTCTCTCTCTCTCTCTCTCGCTCGCTCGCCTCGTGAACGCGCAGTACTACCTGCACCCGCTGAAGAAGATCCTGACTCCGGACGAGATCACGCAGATCTTCATCAACCTCCCCACCCTCCTCACCGTCAACAAGACCCTCCTGGTCCAGCTCGAGGAGCGATACCTGCTCGGTTCTGACTGTTGCTTGGGCGATGTCTTCCTCACGACGGTACGCCGCCCTCTCTGCTCTGATATCTGTGTGGCCGTCACCCTCGGTGTGCTCGGCCTCACACGACACACGACACGCAACACATAGGCGGACTACCTCAAGTTCTACACGACGTACACTATCAAGCACACCGACGCGTTGGTGGTCGTGCGTCAGCTCAAGCAGCGCAACGCCTACTTTGGGCCCTTTTTGAAAGTACCACGTCTTCCTTCACCCCTCCATCGCTCGTCGTTCGCGTTTGTGTTCGTGTGGAGGCTAACGACGTGACGTCTTCATCTGGCCTGTGGCGGTGGTGGACTGGGGAGCAGAAGATGCAATCGGAACCGCAGTGCCAGAACACCTATTTAACCTCCTTCCTCATCAAACCTGTACAGCGCATCTGTAAATACCCGTTGCTTATCCGAGTACGCCTGGCTGCCCTTCACTGCCGCCTTCACTGCCTTCGCTGCTGTCTTCTCGTGCGACGTTTTGGTTGACTCACGAGTGTGCGGTGTGCACATAGGAACTAATCAAATACACACCCGAGGGACATAACGACCTCGAAGACCTCCGGGCTGCTCTCGACAAGGTACGTACATGTCTGGAGCGCTCTCACTCTCAAATTCATGACCCGAGGCCTGGGCTGACCTGAACTCGACGCGCCTGCCAGGTCAATTCCGTGGCCGAGCATCTGAACAAGCACCACCTCAAGGCCCAGAACATCAGCAAGATGATGGAGATCCAGCACTCGCTCACAGGCATCGGCAAGGTACGCCTGCTTCTCTTCCCTCCCTATGCACGTGATCAGGAGCGAGTCCGTCATGTCAATGGTGCGCTCGAGGGCGAGCTGGCTGACACTAGTGGACCTGCCCATCAGCGAACGCTGTTGGAGCCAGGGCGCGTGTTCAAGCTGGAGGCCGACCTCAACCTCTCCAAGAGCCTGCACAGGAAGGGGGTGAGGAAGTTCTTCCTCTTCAACGACATCCTCATCATCGCCAAGCTCAAGAAGGACTTCCGACAAAAGGAGAAGGAGGACCAGCACCAGCCGGGCGACAACAGTCACTCGCCAAGGAAAGGTTAGCAACGCGAGCGCTTCATGACTTGGACGAAGCGAACATTCACTTCTCTGAGTCCTGTGTGTCCAAGCTGACGCCGCGCACACTGTACAGGTATTTATGAGGTGAAGGTGTGGCTACCGCTGACGCAGGTGATCCTCCGAGACATCGAGGACACACCAGGTCCGTTTATGTCCTATCTCCTTGAGTGTAGCCCGTGTGGCGGGCGGGTGGACCTAACTCTCTCTCTCTCTCTCTCTGTGTGTATGTGGGCGTGCAGCGACGAAGAACGTGTTTGAGCTGTGGGAGGAGAAGGACACGACGGTAAAGGAGATCAAGAAGAGCAAGAGCAAGAACTGGGTCGTCTACGCCAGGTCGCCGGACGAGAAGACCAAGTGGCTAAGCTCGGTCGAGAAGTACAAGCGAAAGCTCCAAGACGAGAACGAACCAACAGACGGTAACACACCTCACCACAGGCGTACACGTGCGTTTCAATGCGCGCGCACACACAGTCGTCGTGTTCACCTCGCTTGGCGTGGTGGCGTTGCGTTCTAATAGGACACAGGACTTACGATTCCAAGACGATGAAGATGCCGCGATCAAAGTCATCGCGACAGCTCCAGCGCGGCGTGCTCAAGATGATCAGCTTCGACGGCAAGGCGGACAAGGCGGCGACGATCGGAGGTGGTGGTATGTCACAACAACCCAGCATCAGTTCTTCCTCTTCCTCGGACACATATTCCTCGTGCCATCGGCCACCACCGCCACTTGCCAACGTTCATACCACCCTCGTAGAACCGAGACGGGGAACGGCAGGCGATGCTCAGCAATCCAAGACACTCAGAACCAACCGTGAAGTGGTGCGTACGACAGCAGCATCGTCTTCGCTTGAGGTCGGAGTTAATTGTGTGTGGTGCGGTGGTGCTCCAGCAAGTGCAAGAGGGCGAGGACTGCCAGCGGCTAGGCCTGTCGCCGCGAGGGCGGTCCAACAGCCCGAGGGACTTGCCGGCTTACCGCAAGGGACTAGATCTGAGCGGCCTGGGCCAAGCGGCTCCCTCGCCGTCCTCCTCGCCCGCGCAGCTGTGCTCGCCCGGCGGCTCAATGGGCACTCGCACCGGGACGTCCCTCTCGGCGTCGTACCCCGTCCTGCCCAACAGCAACTGGGCGTCCTCATCCGCATCCGCATCCTTCGCGCCCATCACCTCTTCCTCTGTCGCCTCGCCGCCAGAGTCGCCACGCTCGCTCGGCAACAGCACCGCCGGCGCGTCGCCGGCCGCTCGGTTCAAGAGCCGCCGGCTCTCGGCGGCGATCTCGACGTCGCCATCGGGCGCGGCCGGCGGCTTGATCTCATCGAGCAACAGCCCTAACAGCACGCCACGACGCTTCCGCCTGTTCTCAAAGGACAAGGACAAGGGAGGAGGCGACAGCAGCGGCAGCGAGCAGGACCTGCCCACGCTGACGTCGACGCTGTCGATGCGAGACGACGTGGAGAGCGGCGGCGAGGAGGAAGCAGAGGGAGGAGGGAGGAGGCGCGGGATCAGCTTCACCCG
>CDFA01018187.1:0-12966 GCA_000826305.1 Acanthamoeba healyi
TATTGTGAAAAAAGAACATGCACTAGCACCTACTCCAGTGTCTGGATGAAGGCACCACCAATGGGTACCTTATCAAATTCGATGTTTTCTTCAGCTTTTCTCGAGGGTTTTCGATTTTCTTTCCTCTTCCATGGAAATCCGTGCCGGTTTTCTACTGGAGGCGGTCAACGGTTGACCTCCGATGCCTCCGGCGCTCTGTGTGGCGTGCTGCCTTTGCCACCAGAACGGCCCGCACTGAGCCCTATCTAACCCATCACCCTCCCGGCGGCCATCTTAGCTTATTCAAACCGTTGTGCTTCATCAGCAACAGCTTTCGCACAGAACACAACACCACAGCACGCACTGCAGGGCTTGCGTCCAGACAACAAGGCACCAAGGTACGCCCCCTACCAGACACACACACACTCACTCGTTTTGAGGGCCGTGCTGAGCTATCCCTTTCCACAGAGCGACCCCACCAGCATGACAGACACAAAGCACTCGGTAAAGCTGGTCGTGATCGGCGACGGAGCGGTGGGCAAGACCTGCCTCCTCATAGGTACGAAAAACCACACACGCGCGCGTCCAGCTGGTCTCATCTCTCCATCGTATCTCACTGGCCGCAATCTGCAGCGTACTCGACCAACAAGGCACCCACGGCCTACGTTCCCACGGTACAGCGCTTGCTCCCCTATCTCTCCTTCCACACGTTAACGCTCCTCGCGGTGTTGGTTGAGCTCTGACACTTCCACGGCGTGCGTGTGCGTGTGTATGTAAAGATCTTCGACAACTACATCTGTAACCTCTCAGCCGGTGAGTTCGACATCGAGCTCAGCCTCTGGGTACATCTCTCTCTTGGTCCAACTCGCCGCGAGACAGCTCTGAGTGTGCTGTGTGCTTTGTGTGGCTTGGATAGGATACGGCGGGCCAAGAGGACTTTGATCGAATCCGACCACTGTCCTACACTGGAACCGACGTGTTCCTGGTCTGCTTCTCGCTGCTGAGCCGGACGTCCATGCAGAACGTGGCGCACAAGTGGATACCCGAGCTCAGGCAGTACTGTCCCGAAACACCCATTCTCCTCGTCGGCACCAAGGTACCTACCAAGCTGTCTTGTGTGTGTGTGTGTGTGTGTGTGTGTGTGCGTGTACGCGTGTGGAATGGCTCGTCAGCTCGACTGACACTGGCCAGGCCGACCTGCGCAGTGACCCCGTGACGCTGGATCAGCTCAAGGCAATCGGTCAGGTTCGTTCTCCCTTGTTCGCTCTCTTGTGTTCTCTCATCGGCTCACTCTGCTGCTGCCCGGCTTCAGACGCCGGTCACTGGCGAAGAGGGACTGGCCATGGCGCGCAGCATTGGAGCCGTGAACTACGTGGAGTGCTCTGCCATCACGGGAGAGGTACGCCCAGGGAACCTACATCTCTTTCAGTGAGCGTGCGGTGTGCCGTACCAAACCTCATACCGATCTCTCATACAACAGAATCTCAAGATGGTGTTTGACACGGCGGTCAAGGCCGTGATCCTGCGCCCCAAGCCCAAGAGCAAGCGACGCCGCGGCAGCACCGCCAAGGTATCTTCGCGGGTCAAGTCGCTAACCCACCACAGCCGACGACACAGCACCGCCGTCGACGGCACCGACGCACACCACAAGTGCGTCCTCATGTGAACACAAGCGAGCGAGCGAGCAAGCAAGCAACAGCCACGAATGCAACAGAAAGCGATCTACACACAAGCTGTGATGAACATATCTTCACGCCAAGTCGAGGAATGCAGTGTCGACACTTGGCCTTTTTTGCAGAATAAATTGGTAAACTAAAACTTGGATTTTGAAAAATCATTTATGTACATACATGCGTGCGTGTGCGCTGATCACTGCGCAGGCGACGAGGGCGCAAAGTAGGCGATGGTGCGCACTTCGATGCTCTCCCGCGGATTGGGGTCGGCGGGCGAGGTCGGGTCGTGGAAGGCCGTGTGGGCGACGAAGCGCGCCGTCTCGCCGTCGTCGACCGAGTCGTAGACCTTGAACAGCAGCGCCTCGCCCCTGTGCATGCCAGGGAAGTAGTAGAAGTGCTGCTGGCCGGGCCGATGGTTGACGTAGTAGATCTCGCCCGTGCGGTCAGTGTAGATGAGGTCCGTGGCGATGAAGTCCTCCTTCTTGATCGTGCGCGCGTCGCTCACGGCCAGCGGCAGCTCCTCCACCGGATGGGTCGAGCTGATGGGCCGCCACACGTTGATGAAGGCGACGCGATTCTCGAGCCTCGTCGCCAGCTTCTCGGGGTCGCTCGTGAGGTCGCGCACGCGCTGCGGTCCCGACTTGACGGTGTAGTCGTTGTGCACGCGCTGGACGGGCTCGCGCCTGCCCTTCTCCTTGGGCGCGCGGATGGTGTGATCAAACACCTGCACGTCGACGGCGCCCGTGGTCGCCTTCACCAGCTCGACGACCTCGGCGTAGTAGCGCGCCCGGACCTCGGCGTCGTCGTAGAAGTCGCCGACCTCGCTCTCGTGCTGCAGGAGCGTGAAGCCCTCCCTGTCGATGGCGGGTCGCTCGGCCTCGGGCTGCTCGAGCAGGGGCCTGGCGTCGTAGATGGGCACGGTCTGCCAGTCGGGCTCGACGTTGGTGAGCGGGCGGGACGGGTCGGTGGGCGGGTCGATGTGGAAGTAGGGCTTCTCCTCGGTCAGAGGGATGAAGTTGAGCTTGGCCTCCACAAAGGGGAGCGAAGGAGTCGGGATGTGTGCGTTGGTGCTGGTGGCCATGAAGTTGATATAGCTCTCAGTATGAGTGTTGGGGTCAAGTTGTAGGTCTTAGTTGGATGGTGTGAGTGACCTGGTGGTGGTGGGGAACAGCCTTTTATATCCGTACGCGTCCCATCACTCGTGGACACCGACTTATAACGGCTATCGGCGAGGTGACCAAGGCCCGCGCCGCGGTCCGATCGGAACTACTCGAAGAGGGGGTTTTCTCCGTCGTTTCCGCTTCGCCCCTTGGACGACATACCAATCATTCTTTGTCATATTTTTTATTTAAACGCGCCAATCAGCGATCGACCCGTAATTGCGAAATCCTCGTCCGCCACTCTCTCACCCGACAGCTCTCAAGATGGAGGGAAGGACTTGGTACCTTTGTGGGCTAGCGCTCGTCTGCGCTGTGCTGGTTAGTGTTCTGTCACTGGCGCATCCGGCCGACGGTGCCATCCTGCCTGGCGGAGCGCGCACGCTGAGCCCCCACGAGGATGTATCTTCGGCCTCGCTCGGGCTGCCGCCTCCGCCGGTCTACCGCACCCTCTACTTTGACCAGACGCTGGACCACTTCAACTTTGCCACTCAGCCCGCCACCTACAAGCAGCGCTTCCTCTTTGCCGACGACTACTGGCGCGGCTCCTACCCCGGCGGCTGCCCCGTACGCCCCCCCCAAGATTTCATTTTTTAATTCAAATAATTCGAAACAAACCAGAAAAAAACAGTAAGAATACCCACACGATATTTGGCTTTATTATATATTTTCATTAAATGATTTATTACAGCTAACCATTGATTCGTAATTTTGTATTTTTTTTTAAAAAAACAAATGCTGTGCGGGTTAGGGTCCGATCTTCTTCTACACGGGCAATGAGTCGCCGGTGACGGACTACTACACTGGCGCGGGCTTCTTCACGCAGGTCCTTGCACCCAAGCACAACGCCCTGCTCGTCTTTGCCGGTACATTCACGCACCATCGCGCACACTCGCTCGCTCTTCCGCACGGAAGTACTGACACTCCCTCATCGTCGCCGCCACTATCACAATGCCGTGCGTCGTGTCGTGTTGTGTGTGTCGTGTGCACACGTGCAGAGCACAGATACTTTGGTGAGAGCATGCCGTTCGGTGCCAAGTCGTTCGATCCTGAGAAGATCAGTTACCTCTCGCCCGAGCAGGCGCTGGCCGACTACGCCGTGCTCATCACGCACCTCAAGGAGACACTGCCGGGCGCCAAGAACTGCCCCGTGTTCGCGTACGTGCTGGTGATGCTGATTATGGCGATGCTCTCCCGTGGTGCGATGCCGTGGCACGACTCTTGGCTGACTGCACGACTGTGGGTGTGGTGGCGCATGCAGGTTTGGCGGTAGCTACGGCGGCATCCTCACTACGTGGTTCCGATCCAAGTACCCCGACATCGTTATGGGAGGCCTCGCAGCCTCTGGTGCGTTCGAATCCTCTCTTCTCAAGGTCTCGCTTGCGTCATGTGCGCAGGCCAGCGTCAGCTCACGCACATGATCGCTCACTATCCTGCAGCACCGCTGGCGTTCTACGGCACTGGCATCAGCCCCTATGCTTTCACCGACAGCGCATCGGACACATTCGCGCAGGCTCGGCCTGGTACGTCATCTCCTTCTCGCCATCAGCCGCCTGGCACTCAACCCGCGTGACGTGTGCAGGATGCGCGCCCTTGATCTCGCAGGCCTTTGACGTGCTGCAGAGGTTCTCGGCAACGCCGGACGGTCGTGCGCGCTTCGCCAAGGCCTTCAAGCTCTGCAGCCCGCTCAACTCGCAGGCCGACGCCGAGGCCGTCATCAACTGGGTGGACAGCGGCCTGATCGGCATGGCCATGCTCGACTATCCCTTTGCCACCAACTACGGCATCTCGCTGCCCGGTACCACTCTGCCAGCGCGCGCGTCGTCTCGCCTCACGTCTCACACGTCTCGTGTGTGCGTGTGGTGCGTGATGTTGCGTTGCACTCGCACAGGATGGCCCGTGAACAGGACGTGCGACCGTCTCCTGGAAAAGGCCGTCAGCGCCAACGACGACACGCTGGCCGAGGCCTTTGCCTACGCCCTCGGCGTGTTCTACAACAATACCGGCGTCAACTCGTGCTACGACATCAACCGGTACCCTCCTCTTCTCGAGCCGGCACCTGGTATCTGTCTGCGCCTCTCCCTCATCATCACTGTCTCTCCCCGCCTTCAGTGACGTGCCCGATTGGGGCAAGTGCTGCGGCTGGGACTACCTGCACTGCACTGAGGTCTACCTCCCGTCGGGCAGCTCTGGCATCTTCCCTCGCGCCTCGTACAGCCTCGCGTCCGACATCGCGCAGTGCCAGCAGGAGTTCAACGTCACCCTCCGCCCTAACTGGTAACGCCTCGCGAGCATGATCACGAGGGGCTGTTGCTGATGCATTGACTCGCGGTACAGGGCCAGGATCCAGTTCGGCGGATTCAACCTCACCTCGTCGAGCAACATCATCTTCTCCAACGGTTTGCTGGGTACGCTTCTGTTCCTCTTCTTCTGCTTCTTCATGCGAGGAGTTCGACTGTCCTGATCATCCGCGAGGTCTCCGTTCCCTCACCACAGATCCCTGGCACTCGAGCGGCATCCTGCACTCCCTCTCCGACTCCCTCGTCGCGATCGTCATTCCCGAGGTGCGTGTGCAAGCGTGTGTCGTGTCGGGTCATCAGCGTGGTCATCGCCGCACGCGTTCATGAGCGCTGACTGACGCGTCGTGCCGTGCAGGCGGCGCACCATCTCGATCTGTGGGCGCCCTCGCCCGAGGATCCCATCTACGTGCAGCGCGCGAGGGAGCAGGAGGCTATGCTCATCGCCAAGTGGCTCAACGAGTACTGGGCCAAGCTCCACTGAAGGACTCCCTCCTCCTCCTCCTCCTTCTCCTCGAGATGGTCATGTGACGACAATGCAAGCTTGATCGACGTGACAACGTGCGTGTGTGCTGCATGCAGGGAAAATATGAAGAGGGGTAGATACACGGGTAAAACGGTGATGCTCAGCCACGTCGTCGTAGTCGTCGTCAACGCAAGCGCGCACGCGAGCGAGTGGACGAGAGGTTTGTCGGACCGCCTCAGTTGGAGGTGAAGACAGAGTTCCTCTTGTTCTGGGCGGTGACGGGCGAGTAGTAGGACTTCCTGTTGTACTCGTCCAGGTGCTGGCGCGCCCTCTCCTCTGCGGACAGGCGGACGTCAACGCGAAGAGCGAACGAGTGAGCTCAAGAACGCAAACGCACTCGGATGGACGCTTGCACGCAAGCGTAAGAGAGGGCGCGACGTACCTGGGGTGCCGTACTTGTTGTACATGGCGCTGCGCCTGGCCTCGCCCTCCCTCTTCCTCTCTTCTCTCTCCTTGGCTGCAACGACATGCACACAAGTTAGATGAGCGCGTGCGAGGTAAGGTGCACTAGCGCGGCGACGTACCACGGAGGTCCTCGATGTCGTAGTAGCGCTGGTAGCTCCTGCGCCTGCAGAAGCAGCAATAGCAGCAGCACAGAGCACCCAGGAGCACGAGCAGCACGAGCAGCGCAGCGATGCCGACGGCTGACCAGAACACGGCCTTGCCGTTCACTGCGTACACCATCACGCCATCGCCGCAGCCGTCAGCCTCTCACGCACACAGCATACAGCACACAGAGGAAGGAGAGGGACGAACCCTTGCACTGCTTCCACCTCCAGTCCATGCAGCCCGAGATGATCTCGCCGTCGGGCCCATACCAGGTGCCGTTCTTGCAGAGGTTGTCGCTGTCACACCACACGCACGAGTCGTCGTCGGTGCAGTTGCCGCAGCCCACGCGAGCGGCGCAGGTCTTGTTGGTGGTCACGTTCCCGCCGACCAAGTCCTGGCGCAGATCAAAGGCAAGGGCCTCGTTGGGCATGACTGCCGCGTGTACCATCATATCGTCATCCCCTGCACAAAACAACAATTGTACATGTCAGGTCAACTCGCTCGGGCTGCGCCCCCTCACCAGTTTGAAGATGTGATGCGATTTCACAAAATTAAATTAAATTTAGGGATTTGGGTCAATGGAGGGGGGAATGGTACCAGCGGCATGTGATCCAGAGACGAAGAAGAGGCAAGCCAGCAGCAGCGCGAGGAAAAGAGCACTTCCCTTCATCATATTCTTTATCATCAAACTGTTGGCCAACAGAACAGAAAAAGAAAACGAGAGAACCGCAGAAGACAAGTCGGCCAAAGAATTTGGGGGGGGGGGGCGGAACTGGAAGCCCACAATTCCTGAGCCAACACACCCCGGCAAGAGAGAGTCTTTAGGCGGACAAGAGGCGCTTCCTCGCTTCGTAGATCTGCCGCTCGATCTCGCTCACGTCGCGCTGCACCTCCTCGGGCGTGGGCCGGCGCAGGGGCACTTCGGCGGGGCGCGTCACGGACTGATTCTGCGCCTCGTCGGCGTGCCAGGGCGCCTCGGGCGTGCGTGTGGGATCGGCAAAGAACAGCTTGCCCTGGCTGGCGCAGCCTGAGACGAGCACGCCGGAGGCGGTCCAGAAGGCGCCGGCCGTGGGCGCAGGGAACTGGAGCCACAGCTTCTTCCTCAGGTCGGTGACGCCACCGACCTTGGCCGTGCCGTCGTACTTGCTGTTGCGCCCGCGCTTGTAGATCAGCCCGTCTGTGTGCGCACGACACGACACGACACGACACGAAACGGCGTGAGCGCCACATGCACGAGCCTGTGGCGAGGCAGAGGAGAGACGGCGAACCATTGTAGAAGAGGTCGATGCCGTCAAACAGATTGAAGGGAATCATTGCGAGCTTGGCCGTGGTCGAGAAGACGCTCGGCTGTGATGATGTTGGGCGTGTGGTGGATTCCACCTTGCGCAGGTCTACCCAACAAGGCCTTGTGTGTCGTGTGTGATGGCCGATTAGTTAGCCACACGCACACGCACGCAGAGAGAGAGAGAGAGAGATAGGGTTTCCAGGACGTACGTCGCGCATTTGAGGTTGACGGGCCCAAAGTAGACTCGCTCCTCGGTGGCGTTGAAGGTCACGGATTCGACAGAGTGTCCTGGCCAAACGTTGCGCGATCGGTGAGCGTTAGTTCAATGAAGGATGGCCTCGTGGGAGGAGACCTACCTATGTCAAGGACGTAGTTGCACTCGCCGCTGCGCGGGTCCCACAGCCGAATGGTGTTGTCCCAGGAGCCGCTCAGGAGGAGGTTGCCCGAGCGGTTGATCGCCACGTCTGGACGACATTGTTGTGTACACACACGCGCAATGCGTATGTGAGCACATGCTATTGGTGTGACGATCACGTGGAGGGAGCTCTGTCTGCGAACCTTGCACGAAGTGTTTATGACCCTGGAAGGAGTGGATCAGCTGGCCCTTGGAGATGTCCCACAAGCTCACCGTTCGATCCTCCGATCCGCTCACCTAGCCGAGAGCTGTGTCATCAGTCAAATGCTCATTGTCTGGTCAAGCAAGCATTGGGGGTGTTTTGCATGTCTGCGCACGTACAATCTGATGATCGTTGATCTGGGCGGATGTCACCTCTTGCCCATGGCCGCTTAGCGTCGCCACGCACCTGCCATCGCCGTCTTCCGACAAGTCCCACAGTCTCAGGGTCCTGTTGGTGGCCATGAGCCCGCGACACTGTGAGAGCGAGGCTAGCATGCAATATAGACTGCGGGTTGATGTGTACGTGTCTTTGGAACCGGACAGCAATCTGCTCTTGCCGTTGAAGAACTGGAGGCATCGCACAGGCTGGGTGTGTCCGACCAAGCTTCTGGCCCGCTCCCAAAGCCGATCCTCTGGACCGATCATGTCGCCGGTCATCGTGGCCTGCAGCCCTGCTTTGGTGGCGATCTTGTTCGGCTTGCCTGGCCTCTCCTCCCACAGCTCAATGGTGCACGCGCGATCTTTTGCCTTTGGTTGGATCGCGGCCACATCTTGACATCCGATCGTGAAGTGACAAAGGAGCATGTGAGTGAGTGAATGAGTGAGTGGCCTCTCCTCGTAGCCTAGCTGTGGTACCAGGTCTGTTCAGCAAGTCCGTATCGTCCACCGCAAAGCAACTAAAGGACGTGCCGAGCTCAAGTTGAGCACACGAGAACATGCTGTTCCTGAGGCCAGCAAACACACACAATTTAGCGACACATGCAGATCTCAACACCATAACATAGCAGAGATCGTACTTCTTCTGGAAGAGCCTGTTGACGTTGACGCGAGCGCAGACGGTTCTGTGGCACACACGGTAGGCGTCCTTCCAGGACAGTCGCTTGAGATCGGCGTGGCTCTGACGATGGGCGTAGACCCAACCGTACGCTGAACTGCTCAGTAATTGTCGCCACACCATGCCCCTGTGTCACACAACATGCTCGCACGTCAGTGATGAGACGGACATAAAACGTTTCGGAGCTAAACAGGTGTGGAGGTCGCGCACGATTGAGTTATGGTGTGGAAGAGGTGGCACGTGAGGCCGAACGAGAGTATGTCGCGTGGGTCCTTCATTGACGCAAGGACGCACACCCACACCTCCCACGGCAGGTCGTGCTGACCCTCCCAGTTAGGGTCATACTGCTCGTCTGTGTCTGGGGCTACCGCTGCCCCATCCTGAACCTCGATCACACTCCCCAGCTCGACTGACGTGTCCTGTTCCTGTAGGAGCCCCTCTTCCTCTTCCTCCTGTCCTTCTAGGGTGCCAGTGAGTTTGGTGCGCATGTTCGGTATGCACGAGGACGCGTACCAGTCACTGTCGGAGGCACTACTGCATCTTCCCTGTTGCGTCCCTTTCTTCTCCTTGGCATTGCTGTGCGCACAGTGTGTCGGCTCAAGCCCAAATGCTGACCGGTCTGCCCTGCGACGTTCGTGCGGGATGGCCAAGAGAGAACGAAGCGATTCCTTCAGTCAAGCGGCCACCAAGAAAAAGAAAGAAAGAAAGAAAGAATGGAAGAAATTATTTTCACATCAGTTTCTTTTCGCCATCGATCGCTGGCTGTGGTTGGGTCGAAGATGGACGACCTGGCCCTGACGCTGCTCGAGTACGTCAAGCTGGCGCTGTTCTTGGGCAACATCGCCATCGCCGCGTTCGTCGTCTTTCACCGATCACGCACAGCACAATCTGGTGGAGATGCAGCGGCAGGCGAGAGGCGGGTGGGGCCGGTCCTGTTCGTGATCGCCCACCCCGACGATGAGGCCATGTTCTTCGCGCCCTCGATCCTCGCCCTCGCGCGGGCCGGTCGACCCATTCACCTGCTGTGCCTGTCCACGGGCGACTACGAGGGCGGCCCATCGGCGGGCAAGGTGCGCACCAAGGAGCTCTACGCGAGCGCCAGCGGCGTGCTGGGGATCGAGCGGGGGCGCATCACGGTCGTCGATGACGAGCAGCTGCGCGACGGACCCCTCCACCGCTGGAGCCCGGACCGGATCGCCCGCATCGTCGCCGACCACGTCGCCCGCGTCGATGGAGGCGGCGTGGAGACCATCATCACATTCGATGAGGGCGGCGTCAGCGCGCACCCGAACCACATCGCGGTCTATCACGGCGTAGCTCGATTCCTGGCCACGATGCATCATCAAAACCCATCTTCGTCCTCTACAGCTTCCTCTACTTCGCCTCCATCTTCATCTCCATCTTCTTCCTCTACTTCAGCAGCTGCTGCCCCTACAACAACTCTCACGCGTAGAGCCGCTTCGACGTCCTCGCCAGGACAAGAGGGAGAGGGAAAGGCCAAGGCAGAGCTGCGCGGGTTCAAGCTGGAGACGACCAACGTGGTGCGCAAGTACGTGGGCCTGGTCGACGTGGTCTGGTCGAGCCTGACTTCATCCGGCGAGCTGTTCGTCGCGCCCGGCTGGTGCTTCTGGTCGGCCCACCGGGCCATGCAGGCCCACGCCAGCCAGTACGTCTGGTTCCGACGCCTCTACGTGCCCTTCTCACGCTACTCCTACATCAACACTCTCCTCCCCATCACCACCACCTCTGCCACACCATCACCATCCTCACCATCCTCATGAGGCGTCTCTTCCCATAAACGATCACAACTGTCGCTTTCGTTCTTTCTCGTTCGAGTCAGCTCGACGTCGCTTTCGTTCTTTTGGTGATGACGATCGATCATCATACGTGAGTGTGAGTGTGTACATTGGGGGAGGCACATGAGAATCAGTTGCTCGCTCGCCTTTCTGATCGGTTGGGGTGAAGAGAGGGCGTTGGTTTCGAGCGTGAGAGGCCCACCTTCCTCACTCGGCCGGCAGGACTGCCGATGCTCGCAAGCGGCGACGTCTTGCTAGCGACCGGTGATGTCTTCAACGCCCTGGAGAAGAGAGAGAGAGAGAGGAAGAAATCGTGCCGCGAGCGTGAGGCGATGTATCTCAAGCGCGGCAGCAAGTGAGCACGCAATGTCGGGTTGGGCGAGCGAGTGTGACGTACCCCGATGGCGCTGCACGAGGGGCTGACACGACGGGCGCCGCGAGGGCTCCTCGGCCGCGTCCTCGTCCTTTTCCTCGAGTCGTTACCGTCGATCGTGGCGATGTGTTTGATTGAGGCGGAGGAGCCTTGTCACCCTCTTCCTCCTCATCACCCCCAGCTTCCTTGCTATCTGGCTCGTCCTCCTTGGCGCTTACGTCTTCGACCTCGTTCTCTTCCTCTTCGACAAGAGCTGCGTTGTTCACGACCTTCCTCCGCTTCTGCGCAGCCGTCTCCGCCTTTGCTTTGGACCCATCGGTCGTGGCTTTGGTGACGCCCTCCTCCCCCGTCGCTCTCCGCTTACGCGAGCTTGCCCGCGGGGCTGACACCGCCGTCTGCTGCGTTTTAGATGACGACGTTGATGATGAGGAAGATGCCGAAGAAGCAGGAAAGTAGTGATCCATGAGCCGAGCGACAAGGTCGTCCTTGGTGCCGCCGAGCTTGAACTTGTGTTCCTTCAGCAGGTTCTTGAGCTCCGGCATCTTCATCTTCTTCAGCTCTGCTTGCTTCTTCTCCGCCTCTGCTGAGCTGTCGCTTCGTCCATGCGTCGCCGCCTTCGTTTGTTCGTCTTCCTTCACTCCGCTCTGCTCCGCTTCCTCGAGGCCTTGGCTGTTCTCGACCGCCTCGACTTGCACTTCCTCACCCTCTGGCCGCTCCGTCGCTCCATTCTCTAATGGCTCGCTCGCGCTCACAAGGAGACGCTTGGCTCCTGCCCGCCGAGCGGGTTTGGAGCCTGCTCCGCTCTCGTTCGTTCTCTTTCGCTTCTTCGTCTCCTTCTTCATTTCGCTCTTTTCTTGCGTGATCTCGGCATCTTCTTGGATCGAAGCGGGTTCGCTTGCGTCCGCCTCCGTGGCTGCCGGCGCCTGTCCTTCCGCGTACTCGCCTTTGCCGGCTCGCGCTGTCCCCTCCGTCAGCGCCTTCACGAGTCGCGAGATCAGTTCGTCCTTCTTCCCCGAGCACTTGAGCTTGATCTCCTTACACTTCTCCTTGAGCTGGCCCATCTTCATCGACATCAGCGTTGGTCGGATGTCGCTGCCATCGCTGCCGTCTGGCTTCTGCCCTTCCTCGCGTCTCCCCTGCTCGGCCTCGCTCGTGCTACTATTGGTCTCCTCCTTCTCCTTTCCCTTCTCGTCGCCTCCGCCCGCCGATGGTGACGGTACTGTGGCCTCTGCCTTCACCTCGGAGTCCACCGCCGCTTCGCTGGTGTCCTGCTGCTTCTTGCGCTTCCCCTCCTTGCTTCGCTTTCCTCCTTTCGTCTTGGCTTTCTTCGTCTTCTTGTTCGTCTTCTGCTCGCTTGCAGCGTCATCTGGCTTCCCCTCCTTGCTCTCCTCGCCTTCGCTCTTTCGCTTCCGCTTGCTGCTGGGCTTGGCCTTCTCCTTCTCCGCCGGCGTCGTGGTCGCTGTTGTCGGCTGCGCCGCCGCCGGTACAGGCGGTCGCCCGCTCTGTCCGCCGAGCAATCGCTGCACGAGCGTCTCTTTGTTCCCGACCGTCGACAACTTTCGCTCCTTCAGCATCACCCTGAGCTCTCGGAAGGTCTTGGACGTCACCTCCTCGCGGCTGAGCTGCTGCTGCTGCTGTTGCGCCTCCACCACCGAATCTTGTGTCGCCGCTGCCTTTCCAGCTGTGGCCGCTCCATCCACGGCCGCCTCGACCTTGACCTCGCCTCCCTTGCTGTCCTCATCCTCGTCGTCGACGACCTTGGTCTTGAGCACCGTCTTGAGCATGGCGCCTTCGCCCTTCTCTTTGAGCTTCTGTCGGCCGTTCTTTTGCTCCTCGGTCGCGATCTGTGTGCTCTCCTCGCCGAGGTGCTGGCCCGGCGG
>CDFA01018191.1:0-21688 GCA_000826305.1 Acanthamoeba healyi
AGAGAGAGAGAGAGAGAGCGTACTGAGAGTGTCTCGATTGCCCGGTTTGTTCAACACTGCGCCGTCCTTCTTGGGGAACGTGCGTGGCTTTCGGATGGCTTGGTTGTTGTTGACCGCAAGCGGCGCCTTCCTGCAAGGCAGCTCGCCGCTCTCGGGCAAGATCTCGGATTCGTCCATGCCTTCGCTCTCGCTCTCCTCATGATCGTCTTCTTCTTCGCTGTACTGGCGTGGTGTCAGATAGAAACACACGCCGCTGTCGGCTTTGCTGATGCTTCCGTGACTGTCGTCCTCTCCACCGCTCTCGGCTCCGCTCACACTTCCCGTGTGCACCTCGCTTGCGCAATCCACGGCTTGTGCGCCGCCGACATTGCGAGTCATGAGGAGCTGTCGTATCTCGCTCATCCACGAGAGCAACTCCTCCTCGCTGTCGCAGCTGATGTAGTAGATCCGCTTCGCCGTGTGCAGCTCGAACGAGTAGGAGTGGTCAGGCGACTTGGAACACGCTCGATTCGCTCTACCTATAGCTTTGACCTGACCTGTACACGCAGGTCCCCCGACACAAGAAGATGGCGGTGGCAGTGAGCTCGTTGAGAGATCAAGAAGGAGTGCAGCGACATGGACGAGCCAGCCAGCCAACCAGCCATGGCGTACGCACCCATGTCGATCGTGCCCTTGAGCTTCTCGCCATCAAAGTAGCGCAGCTCGCGCGGGTCAGAGACGAGGATGAAGTAGCGTCGTCGCCTAGCAGGTGCATGCAAGTGTAAGTCCATCAGCACATCGTAACACGCACGCTCACGACCCTAGAGGAGCACGGCAGAAAGAGATAGCGACCACACGCAGGAAGGACGGAGCACGGTACCACTTCTTCACGCGGCTGCCCTTCTTTTCCATCCATCCGTCTTTTAGGACTGTGGGTGCCACACACACGCGCGAGAGCGAGGTGAGGGCAAGAGCAAGGCGGAGAGGTGCCACAGATGAAAGAGGAAAAAAGGAAGAGACGATGGGGGGGGGGGCAAGTACTGCGGCCTCGAGGCGTTGAGCCATTGCCCCCCCCGCTGCATTGGTGGGGGGTCGCGGGAGAGGCGGGCGTGGTGGGGGCGGACGGCAGGCGGAGGGGCGGCACGCTCACGGCAGCGGTGGCCATCTTGCGTTTCTTGCGGTGTCGATCGGGTGTGGTCGAACCGTACGGCGCGGGGAGGAGACACAAAACTCAGTTGTTCGACTCCGCGATACGAGCAAGCACGAACAAGCTGGGCTCGGTGTGCGTGCGGCTTGCGGCTGTGACTTGTGCCGGCGTCCGCTTGCCGTCGCACAGCAAACGGAGGAAGTTTCCCCTTTCTCCTGCAGACTCCGCACCAAACATTTTGTAAAAAGTCTCAAAGCTATTTCGTAATTTCAAAATTAATTATAAATGAACAACAAAATATGTCAAAATAAAATTATAAAATTTCGCCCAGACGAGTCACAAGGAAGAGCAAGATGACCGCAAAGGGCTGCGGCTGGTGGCTGGTCTTGCTGTTGGCTGTGGCTGGCCTGGCGTGCTGCCGGGCCAGTCGGATCAGCATCGTGAACGACGTGGGAGCAGAGAGCGACGTGGCAGCAGCACCCATCGGTCAAGCAGGTCCCAGTCGCCTGCCTGCAATCGATTACCCGTGGGCGGGCTTCAGGTCACTCTTCAGCGTGTCGGGCTTTCAGCAGGCGGCCAACGACCTTCGCTCCATCGTCGAGAACGCCATCTCCAACATTAGAATCAGCGAAATCGTACGCCACCCTCCACCTCTTCCCTCTCCATCCTCGGACTCGCAGCGCCAGAGGGCTGTCTGACAGCCTGCGATGTCACGTGTGCTCTTGGGGGACCGAGGTTGTCGATCGAGCCCTAACCCTTTGACGACATGTGGCAGTCTGGCAGCGTTGGCACACCCATTGGCATCGACATCGACTACCAGTACGCCTTGAGCTTGCTAGCTAGCTCGCTCGGCCATGTGTGACTCTTCTTGCCCCTAACATTTTGTCCTTGCGGCGCATCTACGCAGCTTGTATAATATCAAGCTCTCGGGCTGGCACTTTGGCCGGCTCTCGACCCAGGTCGTGAGCGATCCGGCGGTCAACGACGGCGTCGTCCGCGTGCACCTGTACATTCACCTCATTTTCATGTCCTCCATCTCCTCCTCCTCTAACGTCCCAGGTTCTCTTGGCAGTGACGAGATCTCGTTCCGCGTCGACCTCGACTTTCACTACTCGGCCCTTCTAATCTCTGGAGGAGGCGACGCCTCGGTCAACGTCATACTCGATGTACGCCGCGCTCCATGCTTGACCGAGTGCCGTCCTTCCTGTGTGTCATGATCATCCCTGGCTTCGTCTCACAATCCTTTCCTTCTCTCGCGACTTGCATTCGTTGTTCGCTCGGACGACCGTCTGATGACCAGATGGACATCGACCTGGTGTTCCTGAACCGCGGTGGCGAACCGCAAGTCTATGCCGGTTCGGTCAACCCGGGCCTACAGAAGTTTGACATATCTGTGCACGGTGGCGCCTCGTACGCGATACCGCATCATGCGCCAGGATCGACAGGTCCGACCGCACACAGGTGGCTGACGTGCATATGTTTATCTTTGCCAGATGGTTCTATGGTGTGTTCGTGGACCTATTCAAGGGGAAGATCAAGGACGCTTTCACCGAGGCCCTGCAGCAGCAGGTCACCGCCGCCATCTCGGATATCAACAAGCAGTACGAGATCACTGACTTCGTTCGGCACATGGTGTCTACTAACCGCACGAACTACTACCCACGTAGGTATGTCGCTAGCTTCCCTGTTAAGACTGCGGTGAACGACGTCGTCGGCATCAACTATGGTCTCGTGTACGAGCCGATCAATCCCTACATTACGTCCTACGGTGCTGTAACCAACCACGTCGGTATGCGCCAACCTAGCCTTTCGCCTTTCCGCATGCACCTCGCCTAACTCGTACGGCCACGCGCACGTAGGTCGATTCTACTGGCTGAATGGCACTGCCAACTGTCCATATCCTTCGAGCGAGATGATCCCTGGTATGCGTGCCTTGAGGCAACGCGTCACTCCAGTGCTGATCGTGTGGCACAATAAGCTCATCACGCGTGTGTGTGTTTTCAGATTTGGAGCAGTTAGGCGATCGGAATCTGCAGCTCTTGGCTCACGAGAGCTTCATCACCTCTCTCGGTTGTGCCTACCTCGCCGCTGGTACGCTTGCCCGGTCTCTGTTGGTTCAGATAGCAGCAGGTGTTCACACGAAGGATCTTGCTGTTGACATCTTTCTTTTTCTCTACGTCTCAGGCAAGCTGTCCCTCACTTTGGACCAGTCCTCCATTCCGCCCAACTTCCCTGTCCAGTTGAACACGACTTACTGGCAGTTCTTCTTGCCCAACCTGTACGCGCTCAACCTCCACTTAACTCGTTTTTGCAAGCCTTTGGTGCGTGCATGCTCACAGAGGCAGCACACACACGCAGGTACTCGAAGTTCCCGAATGCAGGCATGAAGTTCGAAGTTGTGGGTACCTCTCCTCCTGTGACGACCATCAGCACCACAGGTACCGCAATTGAGTCCTTGATTACACTTTGCAGTGACGCGCTTGATACAGCTTCTCTGACTTGCATCGAATTGCCGCGTAATGTTCAGCGTTCGGTGAGGCCATGACGTTCAACACCACCTGTTATGCTATTCTCAGCGATGGAACGAACGTGCCTGCATTCACGCTCGGCACTGACGTTGATATTGGATTCACGGTACGTGTAGCCAAGACCTACGCTGTGTGGGTTTGTGGGTGGCGCACTAACGACCAAGAAACAGGTTGCGCTCTCGAAAGGCAACCTCACCGCCAACTTTAACACGTTTAAGGTCGGCTTGAGCCTGCTAGTACGTCTTCCTTCTTCTTCACTGGCACACTTTGCCCTTTGCGTCGTGCCGTTCACGATCTCATCGGCCACTGCCCATACTCGCTCCCTCACAACTCGCGCGCACTTACCCAGGCTTCCGTCATCGGCACGTTCGACGTGGCGCTGCTGCAAACCGTGGCGGACTTTGTCGTGTCGGACATCTTCATGCCAATCCTCAACGGCTACGGGCGAGTGGTGCGTACCTCGCGTACATCAGCGAGCCCCTCATTCAAATGGATCGTTGTCGCTCACCTTTTCATTCATGTGGCTGTCGCGGTGTCGTAGGGCATTCCGTTGGCCTACATATCGTCGCAGAACCTCACGCTGTCCAACACCACGCTCCGCTTCCGCCCCCACTACGTCGTGGTGAGCACCAACTTCAACATCAGCCTCTCGACCTGAGTCGCCCGATGCACGCACGCGCCGGACCAACCGAGCTGATCGTTTGTACACACCCACCCTTGTTTATTTAATCTCTCTTTCACACCACACCACACCACACGACGCGACGCGACACGAAGAACAACACGACTCTATAGTCGTGAGGTTCGCCTCACTGCCTGACGAGGCCGGTGACCTGCGTCCAGTTGGCGGTCTTGGTGTCGACGTCCTTGAGGTTGGCGTTGGCCAGGGCGGAGCCGGTGAAGTTGGTCTCGTCGATGACCGCCCGCGTGAGGTTGGCTCCGGTCAGGTCGCAGCCCGTGATGGCGGCCTCGGACAGGGTGGCATCGACAAAGGACGCCTGCTTCATGTCGCACTTGGTGAACGTGGCCTTGGACAGGTCGGCCTCGTCGAACAGACAGCCCGCCATGAGGCACTGATCAAAGACAGCGCCGGTGAATTCTGCACCGATGAAGATACACTCCCTGAAGCTGACGCTGAAGCACCGGGCCTGGGCGAACGTGCAGCCGGCGAAGTCGCAGCCGATGAACCGCACCGCGAAGCCACCAGTCGTGGCCGGGATCGCCTCGCTGAAGAAGCGAAGGCGGCTGAGGTCGAGGCCGCAGAAGCGGACCCCACTGAGGTCCACGAGCCTGCCTGCAGAGCTGAGCAGCCGACAGAGTTTGGGGCGAGTGAAGTCGGCCTTGATGGGGCCGTGGCCGCGCGAGTGCGGCACCTTGAAGGGCAGCTGGTAGAACTCGACCTCGGCGGCGAGGGCCTTGTAGTCGGCGAAGCCCGGAGGGTACATCAGCGCCCCGGTGCGCATGGCGTTGAGGACGACGCCAAAGTGCGTCCCGTCGCGGTCGATGAAGATGGAGCCGTCGGCCATGGGCTTGAGGTCGAAGCGGCCGCTGACGAGCGACTCGAGCATGCTCTCGGGGTAGCGTGGCGCGGCTGGTGGTGTAGCGCACCCCGCCCACGTTCAGCACGATGTAGCCCTGCTGCGCCTTCTCCAGCTTCTGCATGAACTCGACCTCCTTGGCCTTCTTCGCCTCGAGCGCCGTCCTGATCTCCGTGATCCGCCTTTCCAGATCCATCAGTTCCTCCTCCATCTTGACCTCCAAAATGTCGAAAATAAAAACAAAATTAAAACTGATTTATTTTTTCTGACCTAACAATTTGTCTAAAGAGCACTCAGCTGAGGAGAGGGAGTGAGAATGCAGGGACAGGATCCGTCGATTCTGCGACCGTCGGCGTGGGTCGTGCGCACGTCCAAGGTGACGGTCACGGGCAAGGAGGAATGGATCCGGCTCGGATTCGAGGACAAGGACCTGCCGCGCCTCTACAACGACAAGGACGTGCTCGAGGAGGTGGCCATCATGTACCAGACCGGCGTGGGCGTTTACGTACGCTTCTCCCCCCCCACAATCAAACGACATCCAACGGCTTTGACGATTAATCGTCAGATGATTGAAAAATGGCTTGGTCTGGCACGGACACGCAGGATCGTGAGGTCTACGCTACACCAGGTACGTGTCTCGGCCCTTGTGGTGCACTGCACCGTCACGTCTTTTTCCTAGCACGAGAGAGCGAGAGAGTGTGTACACTGACACTGAGCCCACACTCTCCCCAGTCATCCCGCAGCTGGCCAAGAACGTGCGTACGCTCAAGGACTTTGCCCAGGTGCGCGGCTGGTTCGCCATCACGCTGGGCCCGAGGAAGCTGAAGGACGTCCCTCCCTCGGCGTCGAGCGAGAAGGACAAGTCCAAGAAGAGGCAGGAGAAGGCGGCGACGAGCGAGGGCGGCGAAGACGCGACAGCGGACGTGGCCGGCGACGTCGACATTGATGATGACGATGACGATCAGTACGGCGAGGGCTTCGAGGACCGCATGATCCAGGAGATCGAGACCATGAAGCTCGAGTTCGAGCAGTGCCAGCAGCAGGTGCGCCGTCACTTCAGTTCACGCCACGCATCTCCTAACCAACGCTGACTCCATCATCGCGTCGCGCATGCGTACGGGACAGGAGCGGGAGAAGTACGAGATGGAGAAAGAGACGCTGGTGCAGCAGAAGGACACGGAGCTGCAGCTGGCGCGGGCCAAGTGGGAGCAAGAGCAGCGCGAGCGGGAGGAGACCCTGCGCAAGGAGTGGGAGGCCAAGCTCGAGGACGAGAGGAAGCGCGTGCGGGACCTCCTCGAGGCTGCCAAGGCCCGACTCGGCGACTGTGACGACACAGCCAAAGCGGCTCTGGCCGACGTCGCCTCTCAAGTGGCAGCATCGACCTGATCTATCTTGAGTACATCCTTTAATGGCCTTTCTCACAAGAGAGAGCGACTGATCTCCACGTCTGGTTCAGGCAGTGGTGTCTGAGGTCTTCAGGCAACCGTGTTGACGATGATTCGTGATTCAGAAGTCACCGTCCAGGCGATTGTCGGAGATGACCCTCTGCAACCTCGCCGCCGACTGCTTCCTCCTCCACCAGACGGCGGTCAGACCGACCACGATGGCGACGAGCACCAGCGCGATGGCCGCGGGAATGGCCACGGCCACGCCCACCACGAGGCCTGTGTTGTCGGTGCCTCCGAGGCCATCGTCTCGGGACTCACCAGCGCCCAAGAGGACGCCGAGGCCAATGCTTGGATCGTAGTGTAGCCACTGCTTGAACGGCGGCAGCTCCACCACGATCTCGTACTCGCCTGTCGAAGCCGGTGAAGACAACGACGACGAACCCTCGGCCGAAGCATTGACGCGGACGATGTCGTGGCGAATGTCGGTGACGTTGCCGTCGACGAGGGCCATGTCGAACAGCACCACGCTCGCCATGAGCGTTGCCACACCGTCTCCAGCAGCAGCCGAGGGCGAGAGCGGGAGGTAGTAGGTGGTGAGGCCCGAGCGCGGCGTGTTGGCGCGCTTCATGATGGCAATGACGCAGCGAACGACGAGCTCGTGGCGCGTGTGTAGAGCGCAGAAGACTGGGCCAACTCGATCGTTGACGAGGAGGACGTGCTGGTGGAGTGAACATAGGTGAGCACCCCCGTGGCAGTGTCGTTGATCTCCATGCGTGTCATGTCCGGGCAACACAGTGCATGATTACAATCGCACGAGAGTTAATACGAACGTGTGAGTGCGTGCGTGCGGATGCCAGGTGCCAGCGAGAGTGCAGGAGAGAACGTACTCGCCAGGAGGTCTTCGGGGAGCGACGTGTTGCCTAACGTCACACCGCTCAACAGCGACGTCGCGTTGACTGAGACCCTCACCACATCCAAGCCTTGTCCCACGGCTCTCGCCGGCGATGATACAACAAGTTCACAGGTGCGTTAGTGCCTCGCTCAAGCTTGGGAGAGCACGGCACATCCGTAAGGAGTGTGATTGTACCGATGGACGAAGCGGACAGCTTGATGGCGGCCTGCCGGAGGTCAAACTCGGCGGTCACGTTGGTCACAGTCTTGAGCGGCGGCAAGCTGGTCGGAGTCAAAGGCAATGGCGACGGCGACGTGGCCAACGGGCTGGCAGACAAAGAAGCCGAGGGAGTCGAAGATGGCGCAGGCGTGTGCGTGGCAGAGGCCGAGGGAGATCTGGAAGCGGTGGGCGTCGTGGTTGGAGAGTTTGGCGAGGTTGGCGACAGCGACACCGACGGCAAAGTAGACCGCGGACAGAGCCCGTTCACTGTACTCACTGCACCATAATACATCATAAAACTTCCACGAGGACGAAGATGAAGATGAGGGAGACGCTCGCCGTCGTTCGGCCGACCACGTCTTCATCGTGTGGAGGGTGGGTTTGCCTTCTTCTCGTTCTCTTATTCTTGGTGATCAATGAAGCCACCACAGCGACAGCACAGAACTGTGGCGAATTGGTCGCAGCCACGACGAGGTCCGCAATCCATCCGAGCCTCAGCGTGACCAGCGGAGAAGCTAGCATGATGTTGGTGTCGGTGGGAGACGCCGGATGGCGCTGACTTAGCTGGTCGCTAACCGACGCGACTGCAGGACGCAGTATGACGTGCATGGTACGATGTGTCTTGAATATCCACTCATGTGCACCCACAAACTTAATACGGATGCAGCTGTGGGACAAGCAGGTTCAGATGCGTCACACTGTGCTTGCGCCGGTCTGACCACATGACGACGAACAGGTCGATTTCTTTTTTTACGCATTGTTGAGGAAAAGCGACAATATCCAAGCACGACATGTTGCACTCTTCATGGTACTATCGTCACTGCTCACTGATGGAGATGATGGCAGTGCAATAGTGCATTATTCTCTGCTTTGGGTGATGGCGGTTTCCTGATTTTGTAAAGACATAATTTGTCGACTGGTTCTTGGGTATTTTTGTTTTTCGCTGGCCAGCTCAAGCGTTTAGCATGCTGCCGGCGGAGAAGAAGCGAGGCACGTCGGTGCGGCAGTGGCTGCCGTACCGCGACGGGAACCGACTCACAAAGGTCATACTGGGCGATGTGGAGGTGGTCCTCGCCAAGCACGTCTCCCCCCCATTATTTTTATATTTTTTTTATTTATTATTTACCAAAAAAAAAAACAAATCCAAAACGTACACAGACAGAACGAGAGTCGGTGGCCTACGTTGGTGACGGAGGAGGACGATCGGCTGGCGTGGGTTGACTTTGCCGGTCGCCGGTTCGCTATCGTGCAGACGTTCGACAGCGGCTGCGGCTGTTACCTTTGGGACGCGGTAAGTAAGCCTTGCTGGCTCTTTAGTCCTGCGCCGACTGACAAGATGCACACGCGCGCTTATCAGAGCATCGTGCTGCTCAAGTACTTTGAGCACGTCAACAAGCGGTGTGACTTCACCGGTACGTTCGCAACAACACGGACTCACGCTCGATGATGACACTCCTTTGGACCTCTTGTGTGTTTATAGGTATGCGAGTCGTAGAGTTGGGTGCGGGCTGTGGGCTGGTGGGTCTGGCGCTAGCCTGGCTGGGCGCGGAGGTCTGCCTCACTGATCTGTACGATCAGATCGTATGCACGCACGCTCATCACGCGCTCGACATTCCACACCACCCACTGATCGCCTCATCTCTCACGCACAACAGGACGTGATGGAAGCCAACATAGACCGCAACTTTGGGTACAGGACGAGCCGAAGCCAGGAGGAGAGTGAAGGAAGTCCCCTCGTTCGACCGGTCAACATTCGCGCCGGCGAGTTGGACTGGAGCGCTTCAGCCGAGGGTGCACACGTCCCCCTCTTAACACGTCAGTTGATTGAAGTTCTGATGAAGGTGAGCGGTGATGTCGCGGATGCAGACATCAACGAAGAGTACAATCCGCCGGTCGATCTCATTGTAGGGTCGGACATCATCTACGCCGAGGAGGCCGTGCCGCTGCTCATCAACGCGCTCAACATCCTCTCCTCGCCCAAGACCAACATTCTGATCGCGCACGAGGGCCGTTCCAAGGACATCGATGCCAAGTTCGAAGAGCTGGCCGCTCAGCACTTTGACATTGAGGTGCCTCTCCCCACTATCATCACAACCAACCGACGCCACAGTCCTCGTCGCATATCTGATGCTTACCTGGCGCACCACACAAACCAGGTGCTGGACTGGGACGAGTTCGATCCCGTGTACAGGTGCGATGAGATCTGTATCATCAAACTGCAAAAGAAGAGCAGCTGACACTGCAGTGCGACGACCTGGTGGTGAGGAAAAACATTTTCTTCAAGTTTTCACTTTTTCTTTTCATCTAATGCAATCTTGCAAATTAAATGTTTTTTTGCGTGGAGCAACAACAAACAAGTGGCCGAGGCAAGTGTCCTCCCCAAGCCAAGGTTTAGGTCACCCCTGCAATATCGATGGACCCACAGCAGCAAGGTACCGTTGCTCTTCTTCCTCATAAATGAGCGAGTTTTGAGGTGAGGCCAAGAGGATGTTGGATTGAGTGGGGAAGGGAGGAAATAGGGGGAGGAGAGGACAGGAGGCGATGGCGCCAGCATGCCATTCGAGGTCAGCCCCCTGTCAAGCCGTTGGCTCAGCAGCCGCCGGGCCCGCCCAGCAAGCCGCCACCCCCCACGCCGCCCAAGCCGACCTCGTCCGCCGCTGTGCGTTGTGCCCCTTGACCTGTTGCTTGCGCGTAGGTCCGTGCGCTCACTCACGCTAACACGTTAACTCAGGAGGAGGGAAGTGGCGAGTGGGAGAGCAACGACTGGAGCACACAGCAGGGAGGCCACAGCGGAGCCTATTGCGTGGCCTCTGAGAGATTGCCGACGTTGCCTCTTGGACCCACCGGCGGCGCCTCGGATGCCCCGCGCCCGGCGTCCACGATGCTTCCCTCGCCGCGTCAGGCGGGCGGCCTGCAGCAGCAGCAACAGCAGCAGATCGCGCAGCAGATCATGCAGCGGCTGCAGCGACAGCGAAGCTCCGACATGGACCATCAGCCTCCGCCGTCAGAAAGCCGTGAGCGGGCAGCGTCGGTGGCGGTGACAGGTGCAACGGCAACCGACACCGACCAGTTCAGGCAGCCGAGCGCGACCATGCGCCGCCTGCCACCGCCGCTTCCGCCGAAGCCCCGCAGCAGCGACGCTCTGGGTTCGTCAGGCTCTGGAACCGATGTGCCCGTAGCAGCGCACACTCTCACACGGCGCTTCACGACCGAGGACCCGGGCGCCATCTCCTGGCGACGCTCGCGCGCGCTGCGGCACGTGACCGAACACGAGGAGGCAGAGGAGTACTCTGAACGAGATGCGGAGCGAGTGCTCGAGGACGATCACGACGGTGACGGCACGCCGCCGCCTCTGCCCGAACTGCCGCTGCCGGTCAGGCTCATGGGACAGGAGGACATCAAGGACAAGCTCTATTCGAGCCGAGGAATCTCACGCAGGATGACCAGCGGCGATACGTTGCACGAGGGCACGACCTCGCAGAGGGGCATTCCCACTATCGTCAGCGAGTCGACGGACGACCGCATTGCGGTGGGCCACGCCATGGTGCAGGACGACGCTGTGGTGGCGGATAGCACAACAAGCCCCGCCACCGCTACGACCACGAAGCCGACAACCACGACCACGAAAGAGAAGGAGAAGGAGGGATTGCTCAACTATCTCAGCACTTGGCTGCTCTACCGTCCCTCGGCCACCGTGTTGGCCGCCAAAAACATCCTGACGGCAGGCNNNCCGCCTGCCGCTCCTACCACAGGTTGTACTACAGTCACCGCACACGCACGAACACACAAAGTCGTGTGACAAACCTAACTGATTGTTGTGGGCAGCAGGGAATGGTCGAGTGTACGGCGTGGCACTGGAGGAGCTCATGGAGAGGCAACGAGAAACCCATCCCACCCTGCAGGTTCCGCTTCTTGTCGCGAGGGCTCTGGAGGTCCTTCACAAGCAAAACGGTTTGTCCCCGCGCGCCTCTGAGCCAACACGCCACCCAATCGATGGATGGTTGATTTCTGATCCACCTATGACCAGGCGCAATGTCCGAGGGAATTTTCCGCGAGGCCGGTAGTACGATGCAGATGAACCAGCTACGCGCCAAGTTCGAGAAGGGTAACGCCTTCCTCGTTCTGAACGAATGCTAGATAGTTTCGTGCTGATGTGTGATGCACACAACAGGCGAACCGATCGACTTTAGCGGAGAGAAGAACATCAACAACGTGGCCAACCTACTCAAGGCGTTCCTACGCGAGTTGCCCGAGCCCTTGCTCACCTCCCAACTCTATGACCGGTGGGTTTCGGTCTGCCAACAGGACAACGACGATGTACGTGTGAGGTTCGGATTCTTGAGGCTTTCTGTGATCGTGCTCACGCGTCACACGAACAGAGCGATGCTGTGCTGTGGGGCGTCAAAGACACCCTCCAGCTGCTCCCTCCGGTTAACAGAGCCACGCTCAGGCGGCTGGTCGAGTACTGGGCACTAGTCCTCCAGTACGAGCACATCAACCGCATGAACATAGCAGTACGTGGCCCCACATAGGCAAGCAGCGATGCTGGCGATGAACCCTCACACCGTGTGTGATTCAGGCTCTGGCGACCGTGGTCGGGCCCACGCTACTGTTCAAGGCGGGCGAGCCAATGGCGAACATCGACATCATTCACTTGGTGAACCGCCTCACATCCCTCTTCATCCTCTATCATGCCTGGCTCTTCGACTCGGACCTCGAGCAGGAGGCCGCACAGCTGGCAGGGTATGTCTTTTGCTGCAGGCCAAGATCGTTGCAACTCATTCACTCACCGCACCGCACCGCACCGACGTCACAGCACTGAGGAACGTCATGACGGAGAAACCCAAACGAAAGAGCAGGAAGACGAGGAACAGGACGAGGAGGAAGAGAGGTACGCTGGCTCACTCTTGGTTAGGCGCCATCCAGTCAAAGGTGGAGGAAGCTGACGCTGTTGGCTGTCTCAAATAGCGAGGACGCTTCGTTGTATCCATTCGACGAGGAGGACAACTACTATAACACGAGGTTTAACGCCGAGGGAGTGCTAATTGGCGGGTATGTGCGTGCAATGTGATGTGGCCTCAAAGTGATGGCCACGACGCGGTGCTGACGTCAGGGCTTCTTTTCCTCTCCTGACAGAACACTCACAAAGCTGGTGGAACGGTTGACGGGCGATCAAGGCCACGATCCATTCTTTGTGCAATCCTTCCTGCTTACGCTCCACTCCTTTTCGTCACCCGATGAGCTCATCGACCTACTCGTGCGACGGTCCGTCACCCGCTACACACACTCACTTTCCCCGTATGTGCGTGCACGCGCTTGTCCTAGCGGTACTGACGAGATTGGCTGGTGTGCAGATACGCGATTCCGTCGAGACTGCGACAGGGCCGCTCTAAGGAGGACTGGGAGCTGTACAGGCTCACGGTGAGGAGCAAGATCTGGTTCGTGGTCAAGACGTGGGTGGAGAGCTATTGGTACGACTTTGAGGGACTCGACGCGCGCCAGATGCGCCTCACGCAGTTCCTCACCGACAAGCTGGCCACCGATGCACACTTCACCAAGCCTGCGCACAAGCTCCTCTATATGATCTCGCGCAAGGTACGTCGCGTGCGTCGTCCTCTCTACGATGTGGTTGCACAGCTGACGAGGGTCACCTTCGTGGTGTTGCAGGCGACCGGACAGGAGCTGTCGATGGTCGCGGTGGGCGACGTGCCCAAACCCATCAAGCCGCCCGTCCTCCTCAAGGACTGGACCGATCTCCACCCCACCGAGCTGGCTCGGCAGATGGCGCTCTCCGAGTTCACGTTCTACAAGAAGATCCAGCCCACCGAATGCCTGGACCTCGTACGCTTCTTCACCCTGTGCGTGGTCCACACGACATTGCGCACATGTCTAAACGAACTCGCCCTATGATGGCGTTTGGTGTGAACTGCAGAGATGGAGCAAAGAGCAGCAGAGCGCACCCAACGTGCTCGAACTCATCCGCCGCTTCAACCTGATGAGCTCCTGCGTGATGCTGCGAATCCTGCGCGAGAAGGACCTGGCTCAGAGGGCCAAGGTGCTGAACTTCTTCATCAACGTCGCCGTCGAGTGCCAGAAGGTGCAAAACTACAACGGCATGATGGAGATCGTGTCGGCGCTCTACTCCTCGCCCATACACCGGCTCAAGGTAAGCCCGGTCTCTATGTTCATCGACTAGACGAGCCAGACTCTTTGCTAGGATCTCACCCGCGCCTGTCATCGTGTCTCCTCTCTCTGTGTCGTGCGCAGCGCACGTTCGAAGGCCTGCCACAGAGGGCTAAGGCGGTGTACGAGGACTTTGCCGCCTTCACCAACGGCAACTACAAGGCCTACCGCGAGACCGTCAAGTGCGCTGAGCCTCCCTGCCTTCCCTACCTCGGTATCGATCCCTCGCCCGCCGCTAGATTGCTCCATTCCGCGCAAGCTGTGATCGTGCTGATCGTCACCTCACGCACACAGGAGTGTACCTGAGCGATCTCACGTTCATCGAGGAGGGCAATCCCAACGTGTTCCCCGTGGAGGGTGGCGAGAGCGACCAGGAGCCTGTCGATATTGTCATCATCAACTTTGAGAAGCGAAGGCGGGTCGCGGTGGCCATCGTCGATCTCATCAACTTCCAGCGTAAGCCGTTCGCCTTTGAGACGCTGCCCAAGGTGCGCGACTTCATCGAGAGCACACTCGCCGCGGTGGAGCGCGAGGTGGGGAGCGCAAACCGCAACCGAGAGGCCGACGACCGGCTCTACCAGCTGTCCCTCGAGTGCGAACCGCGGAGCCTCGTCGCCAGCGTGCGCGGCCCCTCGCCCTCGTCCGGTGGCAGCGGTTCAACACCCACCACCACTGCTGGATCGCTCTTTTCCTCATCCTCCTTCTCCCACACCATCCGCGGCTTCTTTGGCCAAAGCGACAGCTGAGCTACGTCCTCTCCCCCTCCCCCCACCCCCCCAATCAAAGTTCTCGCCCTACCACATCATCATTTTGTGATACCTCATCAACCGACGCCTAACATGTCAATTTATCCTTTCTGAGTTACAACTTCCTTCTTTGGACATCGCAATGTCCTTTTATGTGTCCATGGACGCCCTGGTGAAGCAACACTTGGTCAAAGCAAAGCCCACCGGTGGTGGTCAGTCACGAACTCTGGAGAGACTCGCTCTAATCGCGAAAGAGAAGAAGACAAGGGAGAGGGAGACATGATAGGCCGCAGCCCCAAGGCGTGGAGCGGGCCGCTGTTTTGGTTTCCCGCCAACGTCAACGCGGTGAACGCGCGCTTCACGGCCCTGCAAGTCGTAATCGTCTGCATCCTCGGCATCATCTTCAGAAAAAATGGGATCATGCGCTACGCCATCGCAGGCATGCTCGCTGACTTTGTGCTGAGGTACATGTGTGACTGTCGCCTGCCTATCCTTCATCTCAATTTTGCGTTTCAATTCGAATTGAGATTTAATTAATTCGTTGGCATAAATCTGGAAAGATTGTTTGCGGGAGGAAGAGCTTCTATTCAGGGCACGATCGCAGAGCTGTTTGCCTTCTACTTCAAGCGAGAGATCGTGGCCGGTCCGCCCAAGCAGTTCGCTGCCTTGTGTGGCATCATGTTCTCTGGCTTGGCCACGCTCTTCCTCTTCGTGGGCGGCGAAGGCGGCTACGGCGCTGGCGACGGCGAGGGCTTCTTCATCACGGGCCAGGTTATCCTGGGCGCGCTCGCCGTTGCCGCTGGCTTGGAGGTGCATACAGCTTTCCCCGCAGGTTAGTGTCAGATGCTGATGTGAGGCGATCAGCTCACGATCACAACCTCTCACCAACCACAATGTCGCACAGGGAGTGTTTGGGTTCTGTGCCGGGTGCATGATGTTCTCGATGGCCGTCAAGCTGAAGGTCGTCAGCCATCACGTGTTTGACATCTGCGAGGATTCCCTCGACGAGACCGAGGAAGCTCTCTCGGAGGAACGCTCGTGGCCCATTGGCTCTGTCGTGTTCTCTTGGCTGTGCGACGTACGTACTCACACGATGATGCTATCTGGACCTCTCGGTCTTTGCTCCTAGCCTTCCTCCGAGCTAATACCACATGCACTCTACAGAAATGTCCTCCGTTCAAGGTGTTTGTGATGTTTGACAACGCACACAGCGGCGCTCCCCAGCAGAAGGCCAAGAAGGAAGACGGCAACGAGATGGACGAGCGATCCGACAAGAACGACGGCAAGGGGAAGGGGAAGGAAGATGAAGCTCAGGATGAGATGGACGGCTGGTCCGACCTCGAGACCGAGGACCTGAAGAAGGGCTCCAAGTCACGCAACTCACTATGCCAGCGCATATGGCAAGGCAAGCTGCTCGACGGGAAGAAGCAAATGTCGTTCGAGCCCAAGTTCAAGGAGAAGGAGGTCAAGGAGATCATCAACCTCATCTACAAAGAACAAGAGCTCGAGAACTTCGAGGAGAACGATGGCCGCAAGTGCGTGTTCTACCCACTTCCTTTTTATTGTCCATCCAGCTCCTCACTAGTGCGTGGTGTTTGGCGCATCTACAAAGGCTCAATGAGAGACGTGCTGCTCGTGGTACCCCGCACACCGAAGAAATGATCCGCTACGAGTGGAACCCCATCAGGAACATGAAGATCACTTACATGGGTGTCCCCATGGGCATCCTGGGTATGGCTGTTGCCTGGTGCGATACACCTCTCTCGCTCCGCTCGCATAGATCGCTAATCAGGGAGGCGCTAGGCGAGTGTGCGACGCCGTCTTCGAGGGCACTGGCAAGGGATGGTGGGCTACGTTCGGCATTGCCGGCGCAGCCTTGCTCCTTCTCTTGGCTGTGATGTACATTGTCAAGATGTTCCTCTACCCTCGCAAGGTCTTGTCCGAGTGGGATTGCCCCAGTACCGCCTCTTCCTCTCCCACATATCAACTCCCATCGCACATCGGCCTGATGCAACTCGTGACCTAATGGACACAGTTCAGGGACCTTTTTTCTCCGCCGTAACGATCGACATCCTGCTGCTCTCCTTCCTCATCGAAAGCGACCACAACGACCTGGCAAAAGTGCTCTTCGTACGTGTTCCCTGGTCTAGTTTATCAGGTTGCATGCTCAACAACATATGGCAACGATGCCTCGTTCTGGTGGTGCGCGTATGCAGTGGATCGCCGCACCGGTTCAGCTCTTCTTGGGCGTGAATGCGGTGGCGCGCTGGGCTCTTGTACCTCACTACATAGAGACTATCAATCCCAACTGGATGATCCCCGTAGTGGGCAACCTCGTCGCTGCACTTGTGGCGCCCAGGCTCGACGACGGCTACGATGAGGTACACTCTTCGCCTCAGTGAATTCCCTTGACGCAACTCTAGCCTGATTGGATACATTCCAGGTTGCTTGGCTGTGGTACGGATTCGCGATCCTCTACTGGATCCCGCTGTTCGTCATGTCGGTTCTCCGCGTCACAACTCGCGAGGCCTTGGGTACATAGATCAGGCGGGAGGCTGCGTCACCAATGCAAGGCTGATGTTTCTGTGTCGCTCAACAACAGATGACCGATTGACCTCGTCGCTGTTCGTATGGCTGGCTGCCATCTCCGTGGCCTGCAGCTCCTACCTCGCTATCAAGACGGCCAACTGTCACTGCGACCCTTGGGACTTGGACTACTACCCTCGGTAAGGACATCCCTCGACCATTCCCAAGCCTCATCTTCGCTCACGTACTTTTGGTGCTTCTGCGATCACAGAATGCTTTTCTTCGCCGCGGTCGGCATCTTCCTCGTCTTTGCCTACATGACTCTCTGTCACTACTTTGGCCGCAACAGGTAAACGCGCACAGCCACAGCGGCGTGTGTTGTGCATAGCTCTGAACGTGCGAGTCACCACGCAGGTTCGAGATGAGCTACTGGGGCTACACGTTCCCGCTGGCCACGCTGGCGGTCGTGACCATGGATTATTACAAGCTCGTCCAGTCCGACTTGCTCAAGGCGCTCAGCTGGATGTCGTTGATCCTGGTCACCTTCGTTGTCGCCATGTGTGCCCTTCACACTCTGGTGCTCCTGCAGAAGCGAGCCGACCTGTTCGTGCCCAACGAGAAGTGGGGTCCGCTCTCCTTCATGAAGATCACCCACTTTGCCCTTCGTGGCGCCGTCAAGAAGCTGGAAAGGTACGTCGACTCATGCACGCCACGACGTTGGTTGCACTCGTATCGCCACGTGTGACACTCATGTGTTTGAGTGTGTGCGTCTCGATAGATATACTCGCTTCCTGGCTGCCGATGATGAGAGGAGCATCGTGCGCTTTGTGCGAATCTTCAAGACCATCCAGTTGATGCACGCCGAACACTCCAACCATGAGGAGCAGATCCTGTACCCCTTCATCAATGGCTACTTCCCCGGCTACTGTCGCTTCGTCACCAAGGTACCGCGCGCCGCTGGTGTCGTAAGTCTAAATCTGCAAGGCTGTGTTTCTCACTGATCGCCACGCTCTTGCAGGAACACACAGAGGGCGAACATGAGCTGGCGGAAGCTGCCAGCGCTGTGGACAGTCTCGTCAACGGTCAAAATTCAAGCGTACGCACACAGCCGCCCAATGCACACTAGCACCAACCAACATAGTGCTGCGCACACAGGCCGTGGAGGACTTGAAGAAGATGATGCCAATCTTAATTGAACACCTGATCGAGCACTTGGACTACGAGGAGCTCTACGTCAACCACGTCCCCAAGAAGTACTTCAGTCCCAAGATCACCCGCCAGCTGGTAACAAACAGAGCCATTCACCTGCAAGTTTGTTCTCGACTTGCTGCTGCTGTCGCTGACTCGTCTTCTTGTGGTCCCTTTCTCTGCAGACGCGCAAGATCTGGGAGTCAACTTCGGCCGAGAAGTGGGCCGTGCTGGTGCCGTTCGTGATCAACTTTGCGCCTCTGCTGGGTATGGGCCTCTCTCTCTCGCTCGCTCTCAGAGCCTTCACCGTTGCTGAATCCACGTGTCGCCTCTTGCTCGCTGCAGGTCAGAAGGCCCGGTTCCTGCGATGCCTGCGTTGGGCGATGCCCGAGAGAATCCAGCAGGTGGGTGGCATGGTCTACGACGGCGTCTCGCCGGTCATGTGGCAGCGCCTCACAAAGTTCGTTCCGGAGATGACGCCCCGCGGCGTCTTTGGCTGGACGAGGTACTTCTAATGAAGCAGAGTGCCGGGTTGTTGCAGCCGCGGCTAGCTTTCACGTCGCTCGTCACAGCTGCACCTCTTCCTTCTTTATTCGCTCTGGTCTGTTCGCGGCTTCTTGGTCGGGATGGGACTCGACGATGGCCTCGTGGTGGTGGGGGGGACACTGTTGGCCAGGTCATCGGCTCCGTCCGAGGACGATGCTGAGGACGAGGACGATGATCGCTTGCGCTTGACCTTGGACTCGGGCGACTTAGAGAACATGCGGAAGATGTCCTCCACCGACTCCTTCCAGCTGTCCCCCAGGCCCGTCTTCTTGAACGACTCGCTTCCCTTCTTCTTGATCTCCTCCTTCTCCCTCTTCACCTCCTCCGCAGCAGTCGCCGCCTCGTTCCTCCCCTCTGCCTCCGCCTCGCGCAACAGATCCGAGAGCGGCACTCCGTCGGCCGATTCTCCTCGCTCAGCTCCTCCCTCTTCTTCCTTCTCGTCATCATCGTCTGTGAAGGAGCTGTGATGGCGAAAGCCCTTGCGGAACGACGTCGTCCTGTACGTGTGTCTGTGTACACACATGAGGTGTGAGCCACAGACACGTCCCCCCGCATGCGAAGGAGGTCGAGGAGATCCTTCTTACCTCTTGACGCGCTGTCGCTTCTTGGTATGCCATAGCTTGAACGTGTGGTCGGGCTGATGGGCCCTGCTCTGGAAGCACGCCTCGCACAGATGATAGTCCGGGCACGTATCGCACTTGTAGCAGTTCCCCACAACAGGCCCCACCTGTTCGTAACCTCCTCGCGTGAGCACTAGTTACGGAGCAGAGAGAGGCTGAGGTTGGTGGTGTGTGCGTACCCCGCAGCCGTCGCAGCGGATGGTCTCGTGGACCTCCGCCTGGTCGTCGTTCCCGCCCTCCCAGTGCAAGCCATTGGGCATGCTCTCTCGGTCCATCCGCGCAAAGAACTGCAGTGTGTGTCGCACACCTAAACACGTGCGTCCACGAGCAACGCAAGCGGTGTGAATGTCGAACGCGATGCGGGCCACAGTGACGTTGCCGAGGGAGGCATACCAAGTTCGGCGGTTTCGCTCAATACTGCTCCGAGCCCCTCGCGGGTAAGGATCGAGCACTCGACGTAGTTCCTGGCGTTGACCTCGTGCGCCAGCTCCAGCCCCTATAGGGTTGAAAATGGGCACCGCTTCATCAGCTACCCGAGCGTGATAGCTTACATTTGTCGCTGTCTGATCGTCAATGAGTCATGTGAGTGTACCTGATGGTAGTCCGGGCCGGCGGTGTTGACGTGGAAGAACGTATTGAATTCGTCAGGGACGTTGGTGCCTTGTCTTGTGTCGGACTTAGTGCCCACCAGCAAGATTGGCAAATCATTAAACCGTGCGCGCACTGCGGGCAGCACCTGCAGTGTCCATTACCCTTGATTGAATCAGACACACGCACACAAACACACACACGCGCATACGCACACATTACGTACAGTCTCACATAGTTTGTTAAACGACCTAAAGTCCTCCAGCGAGAAGGCAGCCAACACCACCGTCGGCCTTACGCTTTCAAAGAGTTCATTCCGCACTAGCTCGCTTCGCTCAAGAGAAACTTCGCACCCATCACATACGCACGCGTGAGCAGTGCGCTTTGAACTGGGTCACAAGCAGAACCACATCAAGGCGTGAGGCCATCGTACCGATGTCGGCCACTTCGAGCTCGACCTCAAGCGGCAACGAGCCAAACGTAAACGGTGTCCCGGCTACCTCGCGCTTGAAGGTGAGCAATGCCTCGGCTTCGACCTCTTCGTCGCGGGTGATGACCAGTTGAACGCGCGAGAGCGGGCTCGTCAGCACGTCCACGCCCTGGTCCAGCGAAATGCACACGCCAGGAAACAGCCTGTCGATTTTTCGTATCTTGTCAGTGCACGGTACGTCAGACGGGACAAAGAGGGAGTGCATACTTGCCCAACGCCGATGAGAGCGCATGGCAGCCGACACTGCCGCCACCAACGAGAAGGGCGCGAATGGCTATACGACTCTAACGTGTTGAGGAAGAAGTGCAGAAGTGTGAGAAAGTGGTGAGATTGATGAATGGCAGATGAGATATGTCGTACAGGACCCAGGCCACCGCCTGCGCTTTCGTTCCGAGACCACTTGACGACTCCGCCGTAGTCATCGCCGTGATCGCGTAACTGAGGGGAGAGAGGAGTAAGCTCGCTGGCACCGAAAGCAACAGGACCATCGACTGCCAGGATTGAAGCGTACGCCACGGCTGATGCGACGAAACGAAGCGAACTTGAGCCAGCGGTCCGTGCACTTGCTCTTCGTCAAGTACTCCCATTTGTAGTCGATCTTCCTCTGTGGCTTGCTCCCCTTCGCCTCTGTGTTCAGCGAGCATGCACAGTGTTAGGCCTCGTTCGACACTGCAGGGCGTGCACTCGGAGTGACAGTGCAAGCTGCTCACGAGGAAGCGGCACCGTACCCTTGAGTGTGGCAAAGTCGTGGGAGGGGCGGTAGGGCAGCCACCAGCGCGAGAAGGGCGAGCTCTCAAAGACGGGCCGCCACAGGACCTTGCTGTGGTCGGTCGCCACCTCGCGCCAGCGCCTGCACACCAGCTCGGCCGTCAGCATCTCGTGCGGCGGCAGGTAGTGCAACACCGCCAGCAGCGCTTCGTCTGCATGTGGGGCACGCAGGGGTCGCAGCGAGGCCGCACACGCACGTACGTCAGACGATGAGCTCAACGATACAAGGAAACCAACCGGGCGAGGAGGGAAGAGTACCTGGCAGATCATTGATGTTCAGAGCACTCATTAGTATAGGTGCTGCGCTTGTCCCTGTCGAAGCTGCTTGCTGCATCTTTCTCT
>CDFA01018195.1:0-10283 GCA_000826305.1 Acanthamoeba healyi
ACCTCGCCATGCGCAGGAGGGGCGCTTTCCTGGCGGTCTTGGCGTTGGTGACGAGCATCGTCGCTCTTGCCTTCTTCTCCCAGCTGGCCCTTGGCACCAGCGGCAGCTCGTCAGAGTCGAGGCCGCCCACAGTTAGATCTCAAGATGTCCCGGATGTGCCTTCAGCGCGGGTAGAGCTCATCACTGTCTGTAAGTTCACGCCTTGGGCCGCACCGTCTTCCTCTTCTTCCCAGCGGCGGTGTGACTATGAGCAGGTGAGCGATGCCCTTGCGGCAGCCTGCAGCGACTGCGTCATCGTGGTCGAGCAGGGGCGCTACGTCGAAACGCTCGTCAACAGCAACAGAAGGCTCTCAGTCGCGCAGCGCAAGCTCGACACGTCATCGTCGTCATCTTCGTCATCTTCGTCATCTTCGTCAATCCGCATCAAAGCAAACAACGTCACGCTAGAGTACGCACACCAGTGTCACTGAATCCAAGTCCCTCTGCGCGGTGTTTGGAGATCCTTACGCTCTTCCTCCTTGGGACTGGCAGAGCGAAGGGCCAAGTCGTGCTTCAGTTCAAGGGAGCGCAGCGGTTGTTGAGCCTCGAGGCTGACGTGTTCACCATCAGCGGCGGCTCGCTCTCCCTCATCAACGGAGGTAACTCCTCCATCCTATCCACCTCCACCTGCATCCTATGCTGCTCTTGCCTCGCAGCCAACTGCGAGCTCATCATGGTAGTCCAGGAATCTCTGTGGCGGCGGGCTCGAGGCTGGTGCAGATCGGCGAGCTGCACGTGAGCGTGACCGAGTTCCAGACCGATGGTGTAAGGCTTGGCACTGGGTCGACGTGGCTCCAGCTGGGCTCTACCACCATCACTGCCGGCCAGCCAGGCGCGCACGACGACTTCGCTCTTGGTTCGTCGTCTTACCTCTCTGCATTCGCGGCTTTGAAGAGCATCAACGAGGCGTGGTGCCTACAACACGTGACGTACTCTCCACCTAATCAGCCTACGGTGTGAACCTGGCGAACTCGGCGATATGGGATCAACAGGGATCTCTCGACGTCCAAGCACACGGCTCCATCGGTGCGCGTTCTCTCTTCTCACTCGCGTTGAGGTTCGTTGTTGCTCACCTGGCTGTGGCGGAGCGCAGGTGTGCTGGTGTGGTGGGGCAGCACATGGCGTCAAAGCGGCCCAGCCAAGCTAACAGTTGCCGGTCAGAGCGGACCTCCTCGAGGTACAACTAACTCTCTCCGTCCCTATCCGAAGTGTGACTGATGTGAAGTTGATGCTGACTGGTGGGATAAGGCGCTGTGGACGCCGTCTTCGGAGAGGCCGTGCGCGTAGGCGAGCGCGGATCGACATGGCAGCAGACCGGGCCGGTATCCATCTCCGGAACCGACGCGACAGGAGTCTTTGTGTCGCAAGGCGCGACGTGGCTCCAAGAGGCCGAAGCGTCGTTGAAGCTCGACTCGCAGCGGCTTGGTGCCAGCACGGCGGGCGTGAGGCTAGTGGGCGGAGTGTGGGAGCAGAAGGCCAGCATAGCCATCGACCTCTCCTGCCCGCCTCTTCAGCATCAGAGCGCCGTCTGTGAGGGTACAATACCCACTATCCAGACCTCGAATGCATTCACACTCATCACGCGTTCATCTCTCGTATTCAGGAGTGGTGGCGCCCTCAGAGACAGTCGTGTCTCGATGGAACCAAGCAGACGCGGTCGAAGTGGTCATCTCAGGAGGCACAGTCAAAGGCACCAACTGTCCCGCACTGACGCTGCAGCAGGCTTGTATGATCCTAACTCCTTGATGGTGTCGGTAGAGCAGGAGTGCAGGGCGCTCGGCTCCAAAGGCGTCGCGGTGTTGGAGAGAACGTCGCCAATGAAACGGACGCCACCGGAGCTAGTGACCCGTACTGGACCGCGATGGTGGAGCAAGTGAGCGACGTGGTGAGGTTGACCAGCGTAATCGCCGTCCCGCCCAATCCTCGAGACGTGGCGCGCATGGAGCTGTTCGAGCGCACATTCCCCAACGGTCAAGCGCTCGAAGCAACTGGACTGCACGGCCGAATCTATCAGCTGTGTCCTGGTGACTCGCTCTCGCTCCACGATTGCGGTGGTGGTGGTGCAGCATCAGGTCGCTTTCAGATGCGAGGCCAGCGAGTCGTCGGCGGAGGCGCATGCGTGCATGCTTCGCTCTATCGGCTCTCTCCCTCCGATTCTGATGTCTACGCCTACGCCGACGCGGCGACGACGATCACAGCGACCTCGATGTCCACCAACGGCAGCAGCGCGGAGGAGAGCCTGGAAGGTCGCATGCTGCGCACTCTCCCTGGAGCGACGAGCCGAGGCACGCGACCGGCGGTCATGCTGCGCGCCACCTTCCTTGGGCGACCAACCGACTTTGCCTCCGTCTCCCAGGTCGCCATCCTGGCGCAGAGCCTGACTCCTTTCATGCAGCGGATGAGCAGTGGACGAGTGTCGATGCCGATGACGTACAATTCCAACTGCGTCTACGAGATGTCCATCACCAGGGCACAGGCCGATGCGGTCACCGTGGGCTTTGGCGACTTCTACGCCGCGGCAAAGGCGTCGGCGGCCGTCCACGCCAACCTGGCGTGTCGGATCAGCGAGGCCCAGTGGAACGCCTTCATGCACCAGATCGTGGTGATTCCCGGCTGCAATCAGCCCTGGGGAGGCGTCGCTGGTATGCCCGGCGTCGGGAGCGTCCTCAACGGCGGCGTCACAGTGTCGACGATGGTGCACGAGGTGGGACACAACCTGGGCTTGCCCCACGCCAACACACGCTACCAGGCGATCGACTCTGGTTGGGTCGAGTACGGCAATCACTTTGACATCATGGGCAGCGTCGTGCCCAACACCAACTTCCCGACCTTGATCAGCTACCTGGTCGGCTACCAGGACGCGCTGGGATGGCTCGGGGTCAACAACAAGGCCACCTACCCGCGAGACGCCTACGACAACGCCTTTGCCGTTGATGGTAGCTTGGGCAGCGTGCCGCGCGTGGCCACCTACAGCCTCGCCGGCATCGAGGACGAGAACGGCGTCAACGATCTTGAGACGGTGCGCATCCCTACGGCGAGAGCCACCTACGGTCACTACAACAGCTGGCTCTACCTCAACTGGTTCTCGCGCTCGACCGGCCGGCTGCGCACCGGGGTTCTCATGACCGAGGAGTCTCTGGACTTTAACTGGAACGACGCAGGCAGCGACCTCAGGCGGTTCCAGCAGGGCGTCGTGTTCGACGCAGCGGCAGGCACACTCACACTGCGCGACGCCATCGTGAGCCCAGGCGCGCCGATGGTCTACGGCATGGGAGGACTGGCGCCGGTGCTCATCGAGATGGCCGGCGTGGACACACGAGCGCGAGTCAAGATCACTCGTCTCAGGCCGAGCGGTGAGCGAATCGAGGGCCGCGGCTGCTCGCAGGCCATGGGCGGGTGCGAGCCCTGGGAGGACAGCGTCCCGGTGCAAGCGTGCGGCTCCACCGTGGAGTACGCCGGAGCCAGCGTGGTGCTTCGTGTGGCGCCCTCGACCACGACCGCTCGTGCAGTGTCAATCAGCGTGAGCGGATGCTCAGCTACTGAGGTGGGAGTGTTCCACACAGAGTTTCCCGTGGGCCAGCTGCTCTACGGTAGCGCGCCTCGCGTGCGTGCGCAGGACGCGACGGCCACATCGCAGGCGGATCAGGTGATCGAAGCTGTGGTGGGCATCGAGGAGCCTCTGTGGGTGGCGGTGAGGACGACGGTGACCGGAAGCAGCCCGGCGCGATGCCTCTCGTCAAAGCCTATCATGGTGTCGCTGACGTGCGACGACGCAGTGGCCAACACGAGGCGCCGGATCAGGTTCGACTCAGTCGGATCTTCAATGTCGAACCTGGCTCGCGTGTCGCTCGAGCTGGTCGGCTCGAGACAGTGGGTCTCCTACGCGTGGGGCCTCGAGCAGCGCCTCTACTACGACTCGTCACTGCGCAGGTGGCGCATGGTGGGCTTCTCCATGTGGGACGACAACCTCTTCATCGCCGAAGATCAGACTCAGATCAACAGCCTAGCGACGTCGCCCTACGAGTGGAACGGCGTGGCGCTCTTTGGACAGCCAGCGCCCCAGGTGCGACACCTGTGCCCGCGAGGCATGTACGCGCCGTCAGAGAACATGTGTGCGCCCTGTCTCGACTACACCATCACCGGCTATGCGGGCGCCACATACGCCGGCGAGTGTACCTGTATTCCTGGCTACGCGCCGACCGGGCCCAACGGCGCGTGCAGGCAGTGTCCGGCTGACACCTACTCGACCGGTTCAGGCTGTATCCCCTGTGCGACGGGCACCACGAGCCCGCCCGGCAGCCAGCTGATCACCTATTGTCGCCCGAGGGCGTCATGGTGCCGGAAGCTCAGCGTCGTCGGACTCATAACGGACCAGTTCGGGAGCCAGCTCGACGGGCTCTACCTGTGGGACGGCATGGATACGTGGGGCGGCATCCCTCGCTATCGGTTCGCTGGCGGGCTCGACGTGTGCCTGGCCAAGGGCACGGACGTGTCGTCGATGTGGATGTGGCAGAGCTGCAGTCAGGGCAAAGCGGTGATGGGCGACCTGGGCGGGACGACCACCATCGCCAGCACCAGCAATCTGTTGCCGGAGCTGTGGCCGCTTCCCTCGAGCCTCGTCCTGTTCTCCAACCAACAATCGACCAGCGCTTGGCCAGCGAGCGGCGGCACTCCCACATTCACGTGTGTGGATCAGGCATCGGTTCCATCGGCGGCGTTGTCGCCGTCGCCTTCGCCATCTCCGTCAGCGTCGTTCATGTCTCCGCCTTCGCCAGGACCCCTCGTACCGAGCTGCCCGACCTTCATCTTGTCCGGCTTCAGTCCCACGGTCGCCGACGATCCCAAAGCCAACGTGCTCGGCCTCCTGATCAACGGCTACTACGAGTGGGACGGCGTGCGGCCAGAGCTAGGCAAGAAGCCTCGCTACCGGCTCATCACCAGCCCCCCTGGTGTGCCTGAGATCTGCCTCATGGCAGGATGGGCCGACGACGTGTGGGCGTGGCGCACCTGCTCCGGCGTCGACTTCCCCGGCGTCACCACATCGGACTACGTCGGCTTCGCCATCTTGGAGGCCGACAGCCCGGCCAACTTCCGATCAGCGTGGCTGTACTTTGGGGGTGCCTACTCTATGTGGCTCGAGTCGCCAGGAAGCCCAGTGGTGACGTGCAACGCCAACAACCCCTTGATTTCAGTTACCCCCACTCCGACGCCGTCGGCCTCGCCCGCGCCCTCGGCGCCGCCACGCGTTGTGCGCATGGAGATCACGGCAGCGTTGGGCGTCGCGCAGCCGGACAGCCTCCAAGCCAACATCCCGCTCGGCGTCTACACCTGGACCGGCACTCTCATCGACGGCGCGCCGGCGTACGAGCTCGACGGAATGTACCTCGCCCTGCACGCCCTCTCGCGTACGTGGGGCTTCACTCGCCGACCGGACCTGGACGGCACCGAGCGATGGGCTGTGGCCGATCCGGTCCCCGCCGACGGCTCGCTTGCCGAGGCACCGTCAGGCAATGTGACCGTGAGGTTGTTTGATGGCTCGGCGAGGGCATTCAGCATCGTGGCGACGCTGCAGTTCGGCTCGTCGTCTGTGGTCGAGGAATCGCCATCGCCATCGCCATCAAGCACGCCTATGCCGTCGGCAGTGCCTTCGCCGTCCAGCACGCCCTCACCGACGCCTACGCCTACGCCATCAAGCACGCCCGCACCGTCGGACGTGCCATCGCCATCCAGCACTCCCTCACCGATCCCTTCGCCAACATCACTACCGACGAGCACGCCAACGCAGTCCAGCACACCACCGAGCTCGCCTACGCCCTCACAATCGTCCTCATCGGCGCCATCGGCGTCTGCATCACCACCACCGACCTCGCCGTCGGTGTCGCTCTCAGAGACGCCTTCGCCATCGGCATCGGCGTCAGAGTCTCCAGCTGAATCAGCTTCAGCTTCCCCGTCCACACTGCCATCATCCTCCCCTCTACCGTCAACCTCATCTCCGTCTCCGTCTCCGTCGCCGGCCTTATCGCCGACCAGCACGAGCTCAGCGAGTCCTGCTGTACCCTCGTATTCAGCGTCGCCGACATCCACCAGCTCGGCGGCTACGTCGCCATCGCCATCTACAACTCTGCCTGCATCACCGTCACCATCTTCATCTGTCACAGCCGTACCTTCGGCATCGCAACAGAGCACGACGTCACCGTCTGCTTCTACCTCAGCGTCTGCTTCTTCCTCTTTCTCTGCATCACCATCGGCGTCCAGCTCACCATCCACATCAGCTTCGATAGCAGCCAGTCCGTCCTCGACGGCGTCGGCTTCAGTTCAGGTTTCCGCTTCGTCATCGGCGACAGCGTCGGCCTCTGCGACGCCCACACGAACAGCGACACCTTCACCCCTTGCCCCATCGAGCACCGCCACACCAACGGCAACGAGGAGCGCCACCACGGCGACCGCGACTCCGGCACCCGCAGTTACCTCCACGCCGTCTGTATCACCAGCTTCGAGCATCTCTTCGTCGTCGTCGGCGTCGCCCTCCGCTTCGGTTTCTTCGTCAAGATCGCCCTCGGCTTCAGGCACGCCCTCACAGTCATCCACCACTTCCCGATCGCCTTCATCATCAGTCTCGCCGTCGACATCAGCATCTCGTACCCCTTCAGCTAGCCCTTCTCCGACGGCGGCCGCCACTTCCGGCGCCTCTGCTTCACCGTCTGTCTCTGCATCGGCATCACTGTCAGTGTCGCCTTCGCCATCTAGGTCGGTGTCGGCATCGTCGCCTTCATCGTCTGTCTCACCATCGGTGACAACAACGCCTTCGAGCTCGAGGTCGCCGTCAGCTTCTCCCTCCAGGACGGCGCTTCCCTCGTCTGGCGCTTCGGTCTCAGCTTCGGTCTCGGTCTCGGCGACGCCGTCTGCCTCGGTCGCCATTCCGTCCCTCTCGGCTTCGACCTCACGCACGCCGTCTCCCTCATCTGTAACATCGACCACTGCGACGCCTACTAGAGCGATCAGCTCCACCGCCACGCCCACACGGAGCACCTCCTCCACGGCCACGGCGACCATGACGCTGACCGCAACACCCTCGGCGATGCGGTCCGTAACACCGACCGTCAGTATGACTCCGACTGGGACACCAACGAGGGCGGGATCTCGCTCGCCGTCGCCGGCGGTTTCGTTGGCCTCCTCAGCTAGCGCCACACCTGCCGCCATCACCAGCTCGCCGACCAGCAGCCCATCGACCGGCACGGGGACGGCCGGTGCATTGGGCGGTAGTGACGGAGACATCAGCACTGCAGGGATCGCTGCAGCAGTGATCGTGCCTCTCGTGCTAGTCCTCGTCGCGATTGCTGCCATTGTGGTGGTGCTGTTGGTGCGACGCTCCTCAGCCTCAGGGCGTGTGCCGACGTTGCGCCGACGCACAGCGAGCGTCTCTGGTTCATCGCCTCTCTACGACTACAACGTGGATAAGAGAGCAACCTCCCTGTCGCCCATCGTCAACGTCATGCACAACGACATCTACCTGCCCACCGCTGAGGGCTTTCATGCCTTGTGAGCCTTGTTGTTCTGATCAACTCCGTCTTTGCGCCAAACAAGAGTTGCTGTGTTTCTCTGACACACACACGTTAGCCCGTCCGCGGTTGATCAATGCAACAACTTCGCCAGGCAATGAGCAAACAATGGACCACTGCAACCAAGTCCGAGTCGGAGCTAAAAATCAGCGCGCCACTCATGCGCTTGACACCAGCTGTCTCGCGCGGTTCATTTCGTTTGAACAAGCCTTTGCGAGAGTCCGGCTGCTGTTATAAGGGTGGAGTGCGGCCTGTTTGTGCCTTTATCCTTCTTCCGCCACACAAGCAAGCTACACGCGCACTACTGCTACCAGCAGCAGCCAAGCCAGACCATGATGGCCTACCGCTTCCACAGGCCGCTCCTTGCTGCGCTTGTCGCAATCCTTGCCGTCCTCTCGTCAGAGGTGGGCTTGGCCTCAGCCGAGCTCACTTGCCTCGCCCAAGGGCCAGGAGACTGGCATACGGCGGCCACTTGGACCAACTGTAACTTCGGCCTGCCGGGAACGAACGACGTGGCCGTCATCAACGGCAGCTAGGCTCAGATCACCATCCTTGCCGGAGCGAGCGCTAGCGTGGCGTCGCTCACCGTGACCGCAGCGTCGACCCTCACCAACCTAGGTATGCGCCTTTCCCAGCCTTCCAGGTCTCTGGCGCCCTCGAACACCGTAGTTCGTCCATTTTTGACTCCGACGTGCAGGAACAATCGCGGTATCTAAGTTGGTGGTGAAGGAGGGCGCGGCGCTGCGTTCGCCGGCGCAGTGGTACGGGTGACTTCAGAGGTCACGTGCTCCTCGGCCAACTTCACCCTCGAACACGACTTGCTCGTCGTCAACGCGACTGGTGGTTCGTGCTAATCCCTAACCTAGCCGGACTTGACGAGGTAGGAGTCTAATCGAACGACTGCGAGTGCAGGAGAAGTGCAAGGAACGTTCTCCAAATGCTTGGTCGAGGTCTCTGGAGACCTCTCCCTCAGCGGCGCCAACACGGCGCTGTCATTGTCCGAAACTGAGATTGAGGTGCATGCCCTCTCCTGTTCTCTCCTCACTCCCCCTTCATCCTCATCACCTTCAGACGCAGCCATTCTGATGAGGTGTTGTGCAGGTGGGCCGTGATGTGCTTCTGCTTGCAGCCAATGGCTCCAACACCAACTCCGAGACCACTCGCCCCGGCCAAGGCGGTACCATTATCCCCGCCCTTGAGCGCCCCACGTCTCATGTGTCTGCTCGAGCGAGCTACGTTGTCAGCAAGCTCACACAGCTGCGTCGACGTTCAGGAGCCGCTTCGTTGGCTGTGAGTGGAGGCACTGTTGAAGTGGGACGCAACGTGCTTCTCGCCGGCGGCTCAGCAGGCCAGGGACCGCTTGGCGCCGACTGCCAGGTGGCAATGCTAATGGTGGCCAGCGCCAATGTGAGCGTACGAGGCAACGTCTCCGTGTTATCGGGGTCTGCTAGCTCGTCCTCTCTCCACGGCTCAGGTATATGCACTCCAGCTCTATGTGCGCGTGTGCGTCGTGGCTTGGCCTGACCTTATTGCGGTTCCCAATGCCTGTCAGATGGAGGGATGTGCGTGTCAGACTTAGTGAGTCCCGGAGGGGAGAGCTTCGAGGGCCTCCAAGCCAACGGCGGCATGATGATCATCGAAGGCGATCTCAACATGCGCGGTTGCAGCCCCGGGAGCAGTGTTGGCGGCCACGTCAGCAATGCCACCACGATCATTATTGGTAAGTCGTAAACCCACTCACTTTCTCTCTCGCTCTCTCTTCATTCCCTCGCTCACGCTTCCCATGATCAGGGGTTATGGGTGTGCTCGACATCGGACGCTCTATGGTCGTTACAAGCGGCAGCGGAGGCTCTGTGCAAGGCGGCGAGGGCAACGGCAGCAACGGAGGGGACTTTATCATTAGTACCAACATGGCAGACATCCTTGTCCGCGGTACGATCGTACGATCGATTGCATGCAGTTCTCTCTTACCCTCTCTCTCTCACGCATGCACAATGGCGTGTTGGCTACAGAGTCGGTCGCAGTCACGCTGGGCGCGGGAGGTCACGTGATCAACGGCACGGGGTCCGCGGGGAATGCAGGCTCCTTCAGGACTCAAATTTTTTACGGGCGCATGACCGTAGGGCGGTACGGGAATGGAACCGTCACAGTCACTGGTGGCCGCGGAGGCAACGTCAATGCCGGTGCGGATGCCCACGTGTGCGTGTGCGTGTGCGTGTGCGTGCGTGTTCCTGTGCTTATGCGTGCGCGAGAGCTCACGTCGTGTTCGTGAATGGCTGCAGCTCGCACTGCTGGGTCAGCAGGAAGAGGCGGAGAGGGCTCTGGGGCAAACGTTATGGTTATGAACGGAGAAATGACGACAGGAGCGATGCGTCTGCTCGGTGGCAGCAGGGGCAACTCGTCCACTAACACCCCCACGCTCGCCCAGCCTCCCAGCGATAAAGAGAAGATCATTCTAACGGTTGCATCGCAAAGCAACCTAACCATCAACGGCGATCTGGAGCTTCAAGCCGGTACGCCAGATGCCTCTTCTACACGCTCTCGCTTCCAGGAGACTCACTCTGCCGCGCCTGTGATGCAGGCGAGGCCGGATGGGCCAACTACGCGAATCGGACTGGTGGCAGTGTCCTGATCAGTTTTAGCGGTGATTCTGCTGTCAACCTCAACGGCGATACGCTCTTGGTT
>CDFA01018206.1:0-15462 GCA_000826305.1 Acanthamoeba healyi
TGTGCTAACCGCCAAGTGACGCTGAACAGGCACAGCAGGAAGGCCAGGTGCTTCACGAAGCGCACCATCACGCGGCACCACCAGTAGGACTATTCGAGGGGTTCACGTACGCGCCTGCTGATGGGGTGCCTGCGGTACAGAAGCGAACAAGGAAGGCGCCGGCGAAGAAGAGTCGCTCGGACGACGAGGAAGAGGAGGCAGAAGAGGTGGACCCCAAGCGACAAACGATGGAGGCACTCCAGCAATTGCTCGCCAAGACTACATCGGAGAGTCGCCTCCGCGAGAACGCCTCAAGCATCCTTCAGCTTTTCTCTGACCTCCCGCCCTATTCGCTGTTCCATGAGGAGGACAACAAGACGCTCGACGCCTTTGAGGAGCTCCTCACCACCTTTCTCAGCGGCAACGGGCAAGCTCGCAGCGCCAAGACCAACACTCAACAGACGCAATCCACGGGTCCTTCTCTGCGCAGTCAGGTACACACGAGCCACTTCTTCTCCATGCATTCAGCTTCAGCTGGCCAATGGCAGAAGTTTACTTTGATCCGCAATGTGTGCAGGCTGTAACGTTGCTGCTCATCCTGGCCCTCATGCGAGGCTCAGTCAAGACTTCGCTGGACGCGTTGATTCATCTGCTCGACCCGATCAGAAAGGATCCAACGGAAGAGAAGCTCGCATCCGCACCTGCTCAAGAAGGTTCGACCACGCCGCCCGCTTCCGACGTACCAGCTGGGAAGGGCAGAGAGGAAGCGCTGCGCAGCGTGGTGCCATATCTCAAGCAGCTGGAAGACTTCCGCAAGCACAAGGAGCTGTGCTCTTTGTTTGAGGAGGCCTACCAAGGTAAGGCAGCTGCACACTGCTTGCTGAGAGTCTGTGCGTGTACTGTTAAAAAAAAACAATTAGAGACTGACTGACACATGAATGGTCTCAGGCATGTGGCGCTACAACTGGCGCGACGTCTCCTCTGCCCTGGGCTCTTCTTACAGTCTTAGCCAGAGCTCTGGGGGCATGCCCCTGGGTGCCACTCTGCCGAGCATTGCTGCTTGCGGGCGATATTTGTACATTCTGAACAGCAAGGAAGGGCTCCTCAAGGTATGCTCACTGGCCAGACAGCAGTCCCCTCTCTGTGACCTGTTGGTCTCACTGCGGCGCGATCAATGTGTTGACGCTCAGGTGGGCACTGGCATCGTGGGCACGCACACGGTGCGAGGGCATGTATACAACTACAAGTCCAAATACGCGGGTCAACCTGAGCAGCGCAGTTGGCTTGTTCATGTAAATAACACCCTCTACCTCAAGACACCCAAGTGCCCCTTTCCAGGCCTGATCAAGATCAATCCAGACTCCCTCGAGGTAACCTTCACCTTCTCCCGTGGGTGGTTGGTGTGAGTCTGAGTTGCCTTTGCGACAAGTCCCGCAACAATGCATGTTCTCACACCAGCTGCGTCTGTTTGAGTGTTTAGGAAGAGGGTGAGGTGCGCCTCTCGACAGCTGAAAGAGAGGGTCTTCAGCCGGCCAGCATCATCAATTCAAGCTGTGTGCCCATGCTGACTGACGGCCGTTACATCTACGTCGTCGCGGAAACAAGGGCTGCTGCAAAGAGCGAATTTAAGCTCTTCGCCTACGACCCCCTACAAAGCTTCAAGTGCATCTCGGCGACGGTTCTGCAGGGTAAGGCGCTTGGCCTAAACGAAGATCTTCGTTGTTAATGCGGCAACCGAACTGATCAGTTTCTTTGCCCTCTTCCAGGCCCGAGCAATTTGACCGGACAGCACCACGGGGTGGTCTGCGACGGCTGCCAGCGCCACGCTTTCCGCGGCCAGCGATACATGTGCTCCGACCCTGTGTGCCGAGAGTACAACCTCTGCCACACCTGCCAGCAACTGGGAGTTACTAGCAAGCAGCACACGAAGGACCATGCCATGGACATCATCGCCGAGCCACAGCCAGGTTCGCATTTCCCGCCTCTGGAGTACTCTAGATTCTTAAACTTAACGATCATTTTACGAACTAAGCACTGCACTCTTTGACTCGTACAGCCAATGCTGTGCCTGCTCTTGCGCCGCAGTGCCTGGCCTCGGGATACTTCTTCACCACCGGACACCAGTTGGGTGTGCTTCTCCCATCGGGTGTGCCGCCCAATACTCTGCGGCGCGGTAAGATGATGTGCCGCGTATTCAACATTCGCCATGGACGACACGTCAGCGACCTCATGGTTGAAAACGGCCAAAATGGTATGCTGTTCATTGAGAGTCTCTCGCGTGTAAAGCCTGCTTCATTCTTGCACTGCACATCGTGCCAGCGTGTAACTTAACTTGTGTGTCGGTCAATATCTCCCAGGGCAATGCATTTGCTTCGACCGCCATAATAACCTCTTGTGGATGCACTCCTCCGACACTTCATCTGTGTTACGCTGGACGCACCTAGGCAAGACCAGCCCTTCGTTCGTCCAGACCGACCCCGTAACGATGCTCATGCGCTACGTCTTGCCTCAGGTATTGAGCTTGAGCTTGGTACCTTCGCATCACATGCTCGGTTTATTGACCAATTTGACCTACATAGGGCAAAGCGACACCGCAGCAAGCCTTAAGCCGACAGAAAACTGCCATGATACTGCTGGCCAACATGTCCGTCCTCGCCAAGCGCTGCGTTTCTTCTGGTCGGCATGATAGATCGGCGCCCATCAAACAACCATTCGTCGCGGAGCGATCCGCGCAAGCGGGTGACACGCTGTCCGCCATCTACGCGCTGCTCGAGCGCGCTCTTTCTGCAAAGCACGGACCGGAGGCTAGTGAACCCGAGGGCAGCCCGGGCAATCGTCCGGACGAGCCTTTGCCGGAAGGCGATGAAGACACCGCTACCGCGGCCTTGGCAGCCCCGCTCGCAGGCTCCCGGGCAAGCAATGCGGAGTCATTCGTAGTTAGCTCGCTTCTACAGATTCTGACAGCGAACGTGCAACATCTCATCCAGGTACTATCATGTCATTCCTGCCATCGCTCATGTGACCAGTCCGAAAGAGAGGTTTTGTTTCCCCTCACTAACTGGCTGCCCAATGTAGGCACTCTCGCCTGATGAGGCCAGCAAGAGTTTCGGACTGGTGCTTCTGGATATCAGAGACCTTCTCCTCCGGCTTGCTCTGGGTCAGACGCTACCGCAGTCCAACACTACCACCACCACCACGACTCCCGCTGGAGACAAGCGGGCAGCGGACAAAACGCACGACCGCGTCGTTCAGGCTGATGCCAGGCGCTGTCTGCTCGTGGGTCTACCGGTCTTCTACCCGACGCATGATAAGCAGGTCAAGTTCCTGCACGAGCTGCTAGCCATTCTTCAAGCGGAGGAGCAGAAGCCTGTTACAATGGTAGGCGGCCTTCCTTCTAGCCAGCTTCTCGCGTCCCCTGTGAGACTCCTCCTCGATGATCTGCTCGAGAAGCTGTCTCAGGAGCTTGCCCTCAGCTTGAGCGACATGCTCTTTGCTCCGATTGCGTCCGAGGTTGAAACCACCGAAGGGACAAAGAAGCAGGAGACGTCAGAGGACTCGCCGAGCGAAGCGACCACGAAGCTTGTGCCTGCCACTAGCGAATCGTCAGAGAAGCTTGTGCGGGACCTGATCGAGCTCGCCATCGGGCTGACGAAGAAAAACAGCGAAGACGCCAAAGTCAGGAAGACCCGAAGAGAGCAGGAGGTCAGGTCGTTGCTGCTCGACACTGAGGGCTCTCCGATAGGCTCGACACCTGCCGAGGAGGCCCGCACCATCTACAATGTCCTTCTTGCTGTGCAGAGGGATCTGCTCAGCTCAATCGGTATCTCGTTCAACGGCGAGACTTCTGGCGATGAAGAGGCCCCGCTCGCTGCTGACACGATTGGCGGTAAACTACAACCACACCTCTACCTATGCGCTATGGCCTTGCTTGCTAACTCTTCTTGTTCTTTGTTTGGCAGACGTCAAGCGAGTGTTGCGCTGGACTAGCCTGATGGTGCAGAAGGGCGTCGAGATGGTGGAGCTCGTCCTGCCTCGTTCTGCTTTGCGCGAAGGTGAAGCTGTCATCGATGCTAATGACCAGGTACCAGCCGTTGCGACCTAATTTACCCCTTATTCGTGTTCTTTTTAATCGTTGCCGTTGTGGGAACTCACTCTGTATGGTTTGACGGCATCTTTAGACTCGTGCGCAATCCTTTGTCGTACGCCTAGAAGCGCTGCGCAATTCGCTGTTCGGTGTGGTGCTGCCGCCGCTGGTCACTTCGCTGTATCGTTTTGCCGATCGGCCCGATTTCGTGGATGTGCTGCCTACGCTCTCGAAACTCTTATGGGAGCTGGACGAGATGAACAAGTTCTTCGTGGCCAGCAGAGCCGCCTTTACGAACTTGCATCTCACGCAAGAGGCGGACAAGCGGAAGAGGAAGCAAGAGGCAGCAGCACTTGCCCTCGCTGCAGCTGAAGCTGCCCGCACGCCTTCTTCCAAAGATCGGTCCAACAAGGGCAGGTTTGTTGAATCCACCAACTCATGTCTTATTCTAAGGCGGTAGACTGACCCAGTGAGTGATGTTTTCTTCTCGAGCGTAGGCGGAGGAAGAGCCAAACACCTGTGCTAGCATCGCCCCTCGTGCTCCGGGCAGAAGCGACGCTACCGGAGACGGAGGACGAAGCAGAGACACCCGTAACCTACCCCTTTGCCTGGCTTCTGGAGCTGGAAAAGACGCTTGGCACCGTTTGCGGCATGCTTTCGAGCACGCTCATGGCAGGCACGCCGGAGACGAGCCAAGAGAAGTCCTACCTTTCGCACCTGCGTTCAGGTTTGTTTTCGGCAGGCCTGGAGGACAGCGAAGAGAGAGCGCTTGTTGCGGCATCGACTACGACGACGACGACTACCGAAGGCATGGACGTGGAGGAAAGCGGTGCCGCGGATTCGAAGGGCGATTTCTTCAAGAGGTTCATGGCAGCCGATGATTCGGACGACGAGCTCGGAGCTCTCGTGAGGTGGGTCAGTGCGGCCGGGCCGCGCCTACCCATTCCCGCGCAAGCGGAGAAGGTGGTAGCATCAGCCGTCCGAGGCACGTTCGCCGCCATCGCCAAGCACGCTAACCTCGAGACGCTGCTCGTCGAGTGGGCGGCGAAACTCCGGACTCATCTCGCAGAGGCAAAGGACACCAGTGGTCCTTCTTCACCACCTCCCGCGCTGCAATCGGTTTTGGCCACGGCTGGCTCCATCCGTCTGTGGATCATGCAGCAACAGCAGACCATCATGAGCGAAGCCGTACAAAAGCACGACGAAGAAGCGAAGCAACGAGAGCGGCGACGCGTGGAGACGTCCAAGGAGACTCCAGCAGGGTCGAACGACGAGCAAAGCCACCTGGCAAGAGCGCGCCAATCACTTCGGCGGCTCCAACAACAGTTGATACAGCAACGTCTTGAGCTGGACGAAGACGTCATGTGGGATATCATGGTAGAGGAAGAGGAAGAGGCTCGACTCCGAGGCGAAGATGACGACGACGACGAGGACGAGGAAGACGAGGGCTACGAAGACCTCGACGAGGACGAAGAAGAGGACGACGACGAAGAAGAAGCCGAAGCTGAGGAGGAAAAAGCGCGCAGCAGGAGAGCCGTGGCAGAAGAGTCAGCACGTCGAGCGGCCAAGGCAGAGGGCAAGAAGAAAGCCACTCCGCTGGAGGAAGAGGCTCCGCTACCCGAGCTGCCCACTCGAGAAGAGGTCTACACACGGCTCGCCAAGCACGTACTCGCCGAGGCTTTGTTCCTATTGCGTTTCGCCGCCAGTGCCAAGCAGTGCAGCTCCTCGCAGGAGCTGATGACGCACGCCCGAGCAACGATCAGCTTCATCCAGCTTCTCCTTCCGCTAGAACCGTTGGAGCAGCTGGTGCGACTTCATACCCTTCGCTCCGAATCACGCTGCCAGGGACTGCGCGTTTTCATCGACCTTCTGGACCGCTGCTCCCTGCCCTCGGCGAAGCGGGAGATCGTCAAGCACCTTGGTCGTTCGCTAAGGTACGATAACTGTTGCGTGTGCGGTGGTGCGTGTGCGTTAAAAGTTGGGTGGCGCACCCTGTGACTCACGCTCTCTCCGTCCCTCACATAACAGACAAACAGGCACCCACTACGTGGATGGACTTGAGGGGTGCTCACGGCATTCAATTCTGGCCGTGCGACAGAGATTCGCTGAACTGTTCAAGTTCCTCCTGCGCTGCCTCTCTGCCGAAGCGGTCAGGGAAAAAGAGGCTGAGCAACTCAAGTTCCAGACGCTGGTTCTCAATTCCCTCGCGCTCGACTACCAGATGTTCGACTACGAGCTCTTCAGCAACAGCGACTTCTACAACATCCTGCACAAGCTATCGACCCATGACGTCACCTGCTCCCTGGATTCAACGTCGTCGTCGTCGTCGTCGTCGTCAACGAAGCCGGCAACGGAGATACTTTCCGCAAACAAGCTCCGCACGCACAAGAAGCGCGTCGTGCGGGTATCGCGCGACCTCTTCCTTCTCGTGGCCGCGCGCTGCCTCGCCTGGACTCCAACGCCGCTCGCCCTCAAAAACAACCACCTTCGAGAAGACGCGGCACAGCAGATCCTGACCCTGCAGGATAACGTTTTGCGGACTATCTTCTTCACTGAGCTTGGAAGCCGCTCCAAGCAGGAAGAGGCTATCAGCACTCAGCGACCGAGCGACCTCGACGACGATTATCATCACTCGCTCCTCGCGTTGCTCTACCAGCTCAAGCGCACGGCCACCATGCAACGGTTCTTCTCATCGTCGGAGAGCATTCACAACCTGATGTCCCTGCTCAAGCTGGGTTCGCCGCGCGTACAACGGCTGGTGACGCGTCTGTGCCGCCACGTCGTCCACCAGCTACAGCCGGGCCGCTTTGGCAAGTCATCGGATGAAGGGGGCATGAGCGCGAACGAGGTGGTCGAGTTTTTCATCGGCCTGCTCGGTTCTCTCATCGCTGGCAGCAGCCACACCGCGCCGATCGACACCGCGACCAGCGAAGCCTCATCTCCTGCGCTCTCTCGTACCTCGTCGTCCGAGAGCGTCGAGGGCAGCACGATCGGCAGACACTGCTACTCGCTGATCCTTCACCGCCCGCAAGGCGTTACCGTATCTGATGTCCTCCGGATGCTGCCCCAGTCTCAGCTCACCACTGGCGAATCGGGCTTGGACGTCAATCTAAAGGAGATTGTGCGTGAGCTGAAGGCGATCGACCAAACCGTGGTCCTGCGAGACTCGAGCATCGAGAAGTGCCGTCGTTGTGCAAGCCTGCTAGCCGCCAAGGGCTTCTCGGTCACCATCGCGCGCCAGGATCCCACGCCCAAGACGAACGCTGAACCAGAGCCGACAACCTCCTCGTCGCAATTCTACACCTGGCGAAGTCGCCGTGTGGACTATTCGCTTGCGTCCGAGATCATATCATTCCTTCGCACGCTCCTCAGTGCTCCGGAGTGGCAACCACTCCTCACGGACAAGCTTCAGGAAAACTTCTCCCACCTGGCTGCTCTCGTCCAGTCGCTGAGCCAGAGAGCCTCGACTTCAGCCAAGGGCAAGGAAAAGGCCACCGCTGACGTTGGCGCCGAAGGCCAGAACGCCGAACTGGCTAACCAACAGCGTGTCCTTGCCGTGCTCGCCGTGCTCGGTGGCTGGAACGAAGATATTCGTGTGGGAGGCAAGGTCCGGCTTCTCGGAGAGGCTAGGTCTGATGGTGAAAACGTAACTGCGAGTGAGGGCACTGTGACCAGCTTCCTCAGTCCCTCTACGGTCAAGGTGCGCTCCTTTCGCTTTGCATGCGGACTCGTCCCGAACTCACCTGAGCTCGTTTTGGTCTGGTAACTTTAGGTGCTATTGCGCGTGACGGACCAAGACAAGAAGGCGCGTCGGCTGCGTGTGTACTGCGTGGACGAGCTCATGCCAGTGACCGAGATCGAGCTCCCCTCTGGCGTTTTTTCACTTGCAGCAGACACGCTCTCCGCCATGCACGCCTTCCTCGAGAAGTCGAATGCGTTCCTGTATAGGGAGGTACCCAACGTCGATCCTTCACCTGCGATGCTGCTCTACGCGCAAGTCCGTTCTCGGCTTCTCAAGGTTCTAGAGGGACTATTCCGAGACTCGGCCTCCATTCGCTGCTGCCTCGATGCCGCCAACGAGTCCGACCGACGCCTCATTCCGCTCCTGATCGAAGATATCGCTGCCCGAAAGGACGAACCTGTCGAAGAGCAGCAAGAGGACTCCCGCCGACACGGCAACGTCAAGGGCAAGAGCGAAGAGGCCTTGATACGTATGGCTTTCGATCTCCAGGAAGCACTCTACGAGCTGGAATCCCGACCAAAGCGCGCCGCCGCTGACACGACGACTGGCCTAACCACTGAGACCGTTGAGGAAGCCGTCAAGCAGCTTGAACTGTCGCCGAGCGACAGCAAGCGTAAGGCTAAAAAGGATGCAGCCTCGAAGAACAGACGCAAGCGCGAGGAGCGCAAGTCCACGACTAGAGGCAAGGGTAAGTCCAGGTTGGACATCGAAAGCGACAGCGAGGAGCGCCTCAAAACCGCCCTGGCTGGCAACTGGCGCAACCAGATCAAGATGACGTGGAGCGAGGACTGTGGCTATGCGGTCGTTTTCGTCGGTCTGGACCGCCTCTCCATCCAGTACTACGGGAACAACGGCGATTGCCTCGTACACGCACTCCCCGAGATAGCGGCGGACACGATGGAAGAGTACTACTACGAGGTCACGCTTGAGAACGATGACAGCGGTAGTGGCATCGGCGTCGGCTTGTGCCCAGCAGGCTCAGTGCCAGGTCAGTGGTTTACTACCCTCCTTTCTCAATCTTGGTTCTCAGCCTGTGTGGCGTAGTATCCTTATCTCCGTCATTTTGTCATTGCTCTAGGTTGGGGCGACTGCTTCTACGAATATCGCGGCAATAACGGCAACAAGGTTGCGCCTCGTGTGCGCAAGGAGAGTGAGCTCACCTACCGATGTCCCTACTGCGATCTGGACAAGCTCACATCTGCCGAGCTGTGCCATCACATTCAACGTAGGCACCACGGTAGCACTCTCCCCGTGGTATGCCCGATCTGCGCCAGCACCCCTCTGGGCGACCCCAACTACGTCTCGTCCAACTTCTTTGGCCATCTCGAGAACACCCACAAGTACGCTTCAACCATGCATGCTCTTTTGGCGTACCTCTCTATCACGTGCACATGAGACAAATGGAGTAACTTGTGTTTGCTCTACCATTCCCATCAGTGATCTGCTCTACGGCGCAGTGCCTCAATCACAGGAGCTTCCCTATAACTCCTCGTTCTCGGTCGGGGATGTGATAGGCTGCGGTTGGTCTCGCCGGGACGGCGGTGTGATCTACTTCACTAGGTACTACGCTGCTCGCTGAATCGTCAATCCTCCTCACTCGCTCCTTAACCACGTTTCGGTAATTCAATCCGTGAACAGAAATGGTGAGTACTTGGGCCCGGCCTTCATTGACGTTCCTGAGCTGCGGCTGGTGCCTATGGTGCGTCTGCGCTCAAGCGGCACGGAGATCAGTGCCAACTTTGGCCATCGGCCCTTCGCCTGCCCTCCTACGCAAGATCTGGCCGAAAAGGACTCCGAAATGGTGCGCAAACTGCGTGAGGATCAAGAGGCCAACAAACGTCGCCTAAGAGAAGCCGAAGACGCCAAGATTGCGGCACGCGAGGAGCAGGTACGACTTCAGTCTTCACGCAACCTTAGCCGCTCAGCTCTTTCGTTTGGGGGCTGATCTTCTTGTGGTGTTAACGTTTAGGCCGAGCTATTGATGAGCTTCGTTGGCCTGCCGCGTGAGTTCTGTATTCATGCGCTCATGCATAACAACGACAATGTGGAAGAGGCAGCATCGTGGTCTTTCGATAATTTCAACAATTGGAGCGCTGAGCAGGCCCATGCGCAAGCACTCAGCATCCAGCAGGAGCGACGCAGCAGTCACACCGCTGAGAGGTATTTTTCACCACACGCTGCTGAAGTTCACCTCGAGCACGCTGCCGAACGTCAGGTTCTCGTTTCATTGCTTAACAATGTGCGTGTCTCCTTGGTACATAAGCATGGATAGCAGCGCCAGCACAAGCACAAGCACTAGCGCTGGTGTCAGATCAATCGATTACCCTGGTGAGGCCTATGCTTTTGTCGGCGAGCCCGCAGACGCATCCCCTACTCGTAGCGCTATCGTCGCCTCATCAACGCCCCTCGAGGTGTCGCGCCTTCGAATCGGTACCAAGTGTGTAGTCGCCGACCGTGCGCTGGACGCTACCGATCTCACAGGATGGGTCGATGCCAAGTATCGCGTAAGTACTCCAACCACACTTGTAAGCTTCTGAGTCGGTGCAACTCAATCAGTGACCATAACTTTGTACACAGGCCATTGGGCGTACTGGCGAGATCATAGCTGTCGACAGAACCAGGCTAGTAGCGCTGCTGCAGTTCTACGACCCAGAGCGGGCTGTCAGCGAGGAATGGTGGTTCCCTTTGCAATCGCTACGAATGGCCGATGAAGCCACACGCATCGCTTCGGCCAACGGCCAGAGTGACGCTGACGCTCGCACGATGCTCCGAGAGGAGCTGCTCGAGGCAGAGATGCGACTGGGTCGCTTCTATGCCAGGGATGCCATCATCAGCCTCCTCAATAACTGGCCTACCACGAGCCCGCTCTCGGTAGAGGTGCTGGGCGGCCCTGCCAACTTCCTGAAGGCACTTCGTCTCATTGCCAAGGCCTACCTGGCCCAACCCATACCCAACCTGCGTCAATCGGGCGAGATTAGCAGCGCTGGCGGCGACATCATGCACATTCTTTGGACGCAACTGCAGCGCCTCTGCAGGTACTCGCCCAAGTTCTATATGGCGCACGTGAGTGAGTTACTAATACCCTGTGCCGTGTTCGTTGTCATGTGTTGCCAGGACCGAGGAGTCAAACTTCCTGCACCTGTTACTCGCTGAGTCAGCCAACCTGCTAAAAGAATCGGCCGCCTTCTCTAGCCGCTTTGCCCTCACCAGCGAGTCAGAGCACCCGCACGGAACGGAGGACTTTGTGAAGGAATTCTCCGTCCCTGACGCAATGGGCTTGGTCGTCACGTTCGACAGGTATGCACCCTTCACCTCTTCCTCCTCCTCCTCCTTTGGCTGGTAGTAGCGGGATTTTTGATTGCTAATCCTCATATTCACGAACCAGACGTTGCAAGCTGTCCGATGCTGATGCGTTGACCATCTACCTTGACGATAAGTGCACCAAACCCCTGCGACGCTTCACTGGCGCTTCTTTGTCCCAGTTCCATCCGGTGGTCATCACTAGCAATCGCTTCTGGTTGCAATTCCAGGTACGCGATCAGCGCTCGCTGCAAGTTGGTCACTACTACCACCACCATTGTACTCATCACGTGCCCCTTTCCCTCTTTCAGCGCCAGAGCGGCATGCCCAACAATGAGCCTCAATGGGGGTATCTGATAAACGTGACGCCCACCAACGAACTGCTCAACCTGGCGCTCTGGGTCAGCGAGTTCTTGGCGGAAGAAGCAGATGTAGCTCGGTATGGCGCAGCCACCACAGCTTACGTGGGAAGTGAGCTGACACAGGAGTGTGTTGTTCATTTCAGGAATCACACGCCTACTGATGATCACGAGCCCATGACGCTGGAGGAGGAGGAGGAGGAGTCTTTGCCCTCCCCTCCTGGCACCCTCTACAGCCGTCTGTATGCTCAGCTCACACAATATCTCAGGGTACGTCTGGCAGCGATTGACAAACTCTATCTCGATGCGATGGTTAACGAATGGCTTTCTCCTTCTTCCCTCTCAGGCCGCCAAGGTGCCCGAGGTAGTGAAGACGGTGGTGTTGCGCCTTCTCAAGCGCCTGATGACTCTGGCCATCGACGATTTCCAGTCCCAGTGGCACAAGCACGGACTGCGCAAAGGAAAGAGAAAGATCATCGACAAGGAGAGCGAAGGCGTGGAGGACGAGGTGACTCAAGACAAACAGATGTCGAGCCCTCGCAAGAGCGCCGAGAAGGCCAAGCGTATGGACAGAGAAAGCGTGAAACGCGACCTGCAGCAGTTCACCACAGCCACCGCAGCGCTCGAGGAGGAGCTGTTCTGTCTGGTTTGTGAGGTCGACCTCTTGCACTCGCCCTATCTACAGAACCTCTCCGAGCTCATCGTTCTCAAGCGAAAGATGGCTCTTCTAGCCACGGCTACCGTCGAGGACAACATTGCGCTCACTTCTCTGTCTTTCTATCCTACTTCCCTGGATGAGGTGCCGGTACGTACTCCCGGCGAACTCGCCCTTGATTTCCACTCCTAACACTCGGGCACGCCAACTTGTATGTACATCAGGAGTCGTTCCCGGCCTCGCTCACCCTTTCGGCGAGTGAGTCCGTGATGACGCAGTCGGCAGTGAGCGAGGGAATTCGCAACTTCAACGCAATAGCGGCTCTCGACGAGGTGCTGGAGTGCTTCTTCAGCGACAAAGACTTCCCGCGAGCTTTCCTATCCGAATCCCGCTGGAGCGCTCGATCGCTCTTTCTCAGCAAGCCAGCCCAACTCAGTTCGGTACACGTAACGAAACCCTCAGCCGCGTGTTTCCGTGCGCAACAACGTTCTCCTGATGCTCATCCTTGCTCGTGAACGTCGCAGTTGAACAAGCCGAAGCTGACCGACGGCGGAAAGCTCACCGAGCGAGCCGAGATGGTGTACACGGAAGTGTTCTACCGGTTTGGAGTGTCACAACCTGGCTACATGTCTCCGGAAGAGCTCAACGTGCTGCAGGTCCACTGCCACCCGAATGAGCCGCTCTCAGCCGAAGACCTGCGCTTCTTCCTTGAGAAGTTCGACTCTGAGGGCGGCCGCTTCACGCTGCGCGGCTTCCTGACGTTGTACTACCGCGAGGCTTACCAGCACCCCAAGCACAGCTGGGACGAGCTCCAGCGGTTGGGCTACGATTCGGAGCTAGCCATCACCGAGCAGACTGCCGGCCAGTGGTGCAAGGCCTCTCGCTGGACTCACGCCATGGACGAGCAGCTAGTTGAACTCGTCAACTGTCTCTCCGAGAAGTCGGGGAAGAAGCCGCTCGACCTCACACCCGAAGACGTCGACATCACAACTGATATTGGTACGTCCCTCAGTTCACAACATCGGCCAGTGGTCACTTACACGCTTCCCTGCTGAACTCCTCTTTCATGTGCAGAGAGGCAGCACTATGACAAGCTGCGCTATGTGCCCCCGGTGGCCTTGAAACTGCGATTCCTGTGCATCCAACAGTTTAATGTGCTGGTGAGCAAGGCGCTCCCGTTCGTCGACCTCACGCAGCACGCCGTAGAGGGAAGCCTGGCTCAGAAGCTGAGCCTGCTACGCCATTTGATCTTCTACCTCACCAAGATCGAGTTCCTCGATTCTATCCTAGCCCGCACGGCCGCCACCCGTCCTCCGCCGTCCATCTCCATCTCCCGTCTCAAGACTGTCTTGCGAAGCTCGAGGGATGGGCTGGCGTTCTTGAACGGGTACGTACACGCTTGTGTCAAGCTTTGAGTAACTCGTCACTTTTTCCTCACCATGGATGTTGGTGGCGAGTATAGATCGGGTCTGGGACAGCTCTCCATATCTGCCGATGCGGCTTCTCAGGAGAAGACAGTGTTCATGCAGGTCTATAAGCAGCTCGGACATCTCGACCCGGCCTGCCTGCGGCAGAACGAGCGCGCGTTCAAGGTTACTCTTCGAGGCGAACGCGTCGAAGGCGAAGGTACGAAAACGCGTATCTGGCTAGTACTATGCACGTGCGCGTAGACTCACATCTTTGATGTGTGTGTCGTCGTTTCCTGTGCAGTCGGTCCCTATCAGGAGACGATCTCGCAGCTGTGTTCCGAGCTGCAACCTGAAGAGATTGTGGAGCCTGGCAGCGAGAACACCTCTACTTCGACATCGACCTCCGCCAGTACGTGTCGCTCCGCCTTGAATGAATAGCGTCGTAGAAAGTAACGCGTATGCGTCGATTCGTAGGCGAGCCAGAGCAGCAGCAGGAGGTTCTGCCCCTCTTCGTGCCGTGTCCGAATCGGCAGCAGGCCATGCAGACCATCGGCGTGGGTGAGAACCGCGACAAGTTCATTCTGAAGCCCTCATCCAACTCCCCCGAACACCTCCGGATGTTCGAGTTCCTGGGCAAGTTGATGGGAATTGCTGGTACGTTCACACGTGCAATGCAGCTCTAAACCTATCCCAACCTGACCTTTCTATTTTCTGCAGCGCGCACGAAGAGCATCCTGTCGCTCAACCTGCCGGCGCTGTTCTGGAAGCCGCTTGTGGGCGTTGAACCCACTCTACAGGATCTCAAGTCGATTGACTACTCCACCATGGAGTCTCTACAGCGCATGCTAGAAATGGACAAGGACCTCTTCCAGGCCTCCATCCTCGAGAACTTTACCACCAGCCTCAGCGACAAGACCATCGTACGTGTCCTTTCACTGCCTTGGCACGCCTAATGTGGTGTGTTTATATGCTGACTGGCCGCTTATGCATCAGGTGGAGCTGATTCCCGGAGGCAAGGAGAAGCCACTGACCTACGAGGACCGGAAGGAATACGTGGCGCTGGCTCAGCACGCGCGACTGCACGAGAGCGATGCCCAAATGAAGGCCCTCGTCAAAGGAATCGGAACCCTCGTTCCCACTCCGCTTCTCAACCTCTTCACCTGGCAAGATCTCGAGATGCGCATCTGTGGCCGCACCGAAATCAATCTCGATGTCCTTCGCAGGTTAGCCTTCGCTCCTCGTGCGTTGATGCCTCACAACGCACCGCTAACCTGGTATAACAAACGTAAATGCAGGAACACGAGGTACAGAGCAGGCATCACGGAACAGGACGCGCACATACAGCACTTCTGGAAGGTGCTCGAAGACTTCGGCCACCACGAGCGGATGCTGTTCCTGCGATTCGCTTGGGGTCGCCAGCGTCTGCCGTCTGAAGCCGAGCTCAAGAACGAGCCCATGAAGATCTTCCCGTTCCCTTGCGACAACGCGGATGTTCGGTTGCCGCATGCCGAGACGTGCTTCTTCAACATCAAGCTGCCCGCCTACACAAGCGTGAAGGTGATGCGCGAGCGCCTGCTCTACGCCATCACACACACCAAGACCATCGACGCTGACCTCGACCAGGAGGACAACATCAACGACCTCCTCGCTCGTGGCGGACGAGGACGAGGCCGAGGCAACCGCTTCTTGGGCGGGCTCGGTGCTGCCATGTTCGGCCGCAGTCCCTTCGGCGACATCTCCTCTCCGCCTCCGTCCCGCGGACGGGGCCGTGGCGGGTTCTCGAGCTAGCCCACCGCGTTCCTCCCGCCCCCTTACTCTTTTCATGCACCGTCATCGCAATCCATCGTAAACTGCGGGTTGGCGCTGCGTTTGTGTCTTTACATCTCGCGAGAGCACAAAAGAGTGAGCCACTCACAGAAGGTCGTCCAGGTCAA
>CDFA01018249.1:0-12046 GCA_000826305.1 Acanthamoeba healyi
GGTTGGCCAAAGCGCGAGGTGTAGAGGGCGATGAGCTTGGTGCCGGGGTCGACCTCGCTCGACAGACCGCGCAGGGCCTGCAATAAATACTCGATGTCGGCATAGAGCCTGCACGAGGACACACAGACACGACGAACGAACCCACATCACACGGCCCATGTCAGTCGATGGAATCACTGGCACGCGTGGTGCGATGATGACGATGATGATGACGACGACAAACCTCTTCTTCCCGGATGGCGTGAGAGACTCGAGTGTGTTGAATTGTTGTGTGAAGCGAACGTTGATGACGTCGACGATGGACGAGAAGATTTGCTGGAGACCGAGTCGAGCAGAGAGCAGACGGCTGTCTGTCAGAACAACGACACGCCACGACACGGCCCAACAGCGACGAGAATGTGCCAAGGTACCTTGATCTCGTTCGCAGGCAGTATCTTGGAGAGCACCCGGTGGAGCGTGGTGGTCTCCTTGACCAGGGTCAGCATGTACGCCGACGTCGACTTGGCGATGTTGGTCGTGTAGTAGCGCTGCGAACGATGAGGCAGTGAGCAGATGTAGTTTGATACACACCGCATTTGAGAGACCAAAGCAGACCGTACCGCAACGCCTTGGCTGTGCACTTCGGCACGGTCCTTCATGATCGCGACCACCTTGGCAAAGATCTGCTGCCGGTGCTCCTTGCAGTCCTGCAATAGCGAGAGGAGGTACGGGGAATGCATCACATTCCATACCCGAGGATAGTAGACAGAGCGAGACACGGTGGTAAATGGGGGCGTACGCCGAGCACGCGATCGAGGTCGTTGAGCAGGATGTGATGCTTCTTGAGGGTCAGGCACTGTCCGATCCGCGCCTTGACGTGCGGGATTAACGCTACCTCGACGCCCACACTCTCCGCAGCCAACGCTGGATTTCATCCGCCGGGGCACACAACACACGCACACGCCGAGGTCACAAAGGATGAGCATTACCAGACGAGACATTGTCGCGGCGAGCAAGTCGGAGAGGCGGTACAGAGGTGTTTGGCAGTGATGGACTTGAGGCTGGCCGCCTGCATCGCGCCGGCACCCAACACCAGCCCGCACGTTCGCGAGTTGAACAGACTGGACACGTAGCGCGCGTGAGCACAACAATGCGCCGGGAAGGAAGAGGATCAAGGAATGGGCAAGCCCAGACGCGTACCTGAGGAGTTCGACCATCTTCTGGAGGACATCAGTGCTGAGCGAGGGAATGAGCGACAGGCAGTTGAGGTACTCGCCCACCAGCTTCACCAGAATCAACGCCGCATTCACCTGGCCAAATCAGTGTGCGTGGGTGACACACGCCGGTTAACTTGAGTGCTGCTTGGTCGCGCGTGTCATGTGTGGCGTGACACTGAGGAAAGCCACGCACCACGTGGAACTGGCGTTCGCCGATGATGAGGGATTCAGATATGCTGCCGCCTTCGCTTTCTGTGACGGACTCGGCGCGAGGCGCTCTTTTCGTTGGTTCGCTGCTGGCAGGAGGAGTCGTTTTGATTGTGATGGCCGTTGGCTGTGGCTTGTCCGCCTTCCCCTCGCTCTCACCGTTCTCACCGTTGCTCGTCGTTGTTGTCGTCGTCGAGCCTGGAGTGGCCGTTAGCTTTACATTGTTGCCGGCGACAGCGTTCTCGACGGGCGGCGTGAGGCTTGGCCTACGCTTGCGGAAGTTGAGCTTGTTGAAGAGCGTCTCGCCCAGGGCCAGCGGCGACGGTGTCGACGTGGGCGATGACGACAGCGACGATGGACTCGATGGTGAGGACGACCCGCTGGACAGGAATGTCAAGGCAGCCGACGACAGCGTCGAGGACAATCGATCCGCGGCAGCGCTGATCGTGCCCTCGCTGCTACCGGTCGCATTGGCGCTAGCAGTTAGTGCTGTGTTGGCCTTCTTCGGTGTTGGCTCGGCTGCAGGCGTTGGCGCGCGCGGCGTTTCGCCAAGAGATCGCCGCAGCTCGCTCCTTCGCTCGGTGTCCTCGCGCTGCTTCTCGTGTGTTTGTTTGACCTTTTCGCTCATCTGCTGCAATCGCTGATCCGTCGATCGCTTGTTCTGTGTCGCCAGACCCTGTGCGTGTGCGCGCGTCCAACGGCAATAAGAAGAGGCAGTGTGAGTGCGCGTGTTGGCTGCGGTTGTGGCTGCATGCTGCGAGAACTGCGAACCTGGAGGGCGTCGTCGTCGACGGGCGTGGAGATGTCGTTCGCAATCTTCTGGAACTCATGGGCGACCTGCAGGGAGAAAGGGCTGAGCCTTAACTGCACGCGCGCACGTGAACGCGAACAAGAGAGGCCGTGAGTGAAGATATACCTGAGCCTGCGTCCATGTTTCCGATTCGAGGATGATGGCCATCGACGAGATGCGGTTGCTGTGGAATCCATCCAAAAAGACACGCGCCTGTACAGCCGCGATAACAACTGACTCAGCTTTGGAGACAATGCCAAGGCTGCACAGAAGCAGAGACGGGGTCTCGAACCTGGCCCAGCAGTGCGTTGCGCAGGCTGAAGCACTGCTTCTTACAGAGCTTCTCGCACTGCTGCACAAAGTGCATAGCAACGTTGTACATGTCCACGAATTCCGTCGCGCTCAATCGCGCGTTGGCCTCAGACCGCTGCGCGTCACCACACACACACACACACACACACGGACAGAAGAGCACGGGTGAGCGTGTTGCGTCTACTGATACGTCGCAATGTGTGCGTGGGGTGGGTCAAACGTCTCACCATTTTGAGGAGTCGCGCACACCGCGAGTGACTGACCTCGACGATGGACGACAGGGTATCGCTGCTGTCGAACAAGATCTGATTGCGGTACTCCTCGGAGATCGTGATACGGGCACGGCCCCACCACTTGCCGTCCTTCTCGCCACCAGCACCTTCGCCTTCGCCCTTGCTAAGTGGGCGAACGGTCTTAACACTCTGTTCTTTACCTAAGCCTGTCCGCGACGTGCATTCAGTGTAAGCGTCACCCACGTAGCGTGCAGTACGCAAGAATTGTCGCGAGTGTGAGTACAGCTGTCGAGAACGGGCAGGAGGGTGGCATGGATGTAGGCCATGCGCTCCAAGCGCAGCATGAGCTTCGCGAACAGGGGCTGCAGGAAGACGACCAGAAAGGTCGAGGAGTCGAGATTTGCCAATAGATTCGAGATCTCGTCGGTCACCGCCTGATTCGCACACAAGGCACTCTTCAATTCCAGTGCTCACGCACGAACGCGCATTGTGTGCGGTGCTCGTGCGCATCGTACCGTACTCGCGAGGCCGGGAGGAATGAAGAAGTTCTCGACGTACTGCGCCCACACAGAGCACGCAAGACACAGATGGATGAGTTTCGAGATCGAGGGACGAAGACGTGTGGGTGGGGGTAGGGAGGGTAGAAGGTGCGCATACTCGATCGATAATGGAGGAGACTTTCTTCTGCATCTTCTCGCGGTACAGCTGGAAGGCCTGACGGATCTTTCCCAGCCGAAGAAGACCAAACGCCAACGGCGACAATCTGACACGCGTGAAGTTGGTCACGACGTGGAACATAGCACAGCGCACGACGATCATGACGACACCACGCAGAAGGCCTGGCAGTAGTACCTTTCTTCCAGGCCCACCTCGTGGAACAGTAGCTCCTTTTCGGTCCCATCGCCCTCTGGCCAAGGAGGCAGCGCGTCACTCGACAAGGTAAGCGCGCGATCGCGGAGGGAGGAGTCCATCATCCATGATAAGTGTTGCCGGGCGCGGGCGGGTGCGGTACCGTGTTCACCGTATATGGAGGCCCAGACTTGCGCGGCTTCGTTGATCTCGCTCGCTTTGCCCAGTGCGAAGCGCAAGAAATCGTCCTGTCGTGTACGCACGCACATACGCTCCCTTCAGCATGTTTGGCGTTGACTCACCAGTGCACTGGTGAACGTGTGTCTACCTGGATCATGCGCTGAATGAGTGTGGTCATCTCCTTGAGCTGAAGCGATGTGTGCCTGCGTTGGAGGAGTGCGTCAGGAAATGGCGTCAGGTGCAGTGGCAGGAAGACCATTCAGGGCTGGTGGTGGTGGTGGTGGCAGTGGAGGTGAGGTACTTGAAGCTTTGGATGCCCTGCAGGTCTGATGCCAAAATGGCTTGCGTTGTGGCGATCAAGTCCAGGGCGCCGGCAAAGTCACTTAAACCGAGTCACGGCGGATTAGTCAGGTGGTCTGGTGCTAACTGTGACATCGGCGGTGGCGCCGACATACCTGTTGGACAGGAGCAGCTGAATTGTCGGCTGCGCAGCTCTGACTCGAGCAATCAGCTTCAGCTGCAAGAGAGCAAGAAGCAAAAGAGAACATCGTTGGTTAGCGTGCACGGAGGAAGCTCAAAACGCATGGATGCGAGCGTGCATTTGTAAGGAGAAGCGAGGCTATGGTACCTTTTTGTAGACCACGATGCAGTTCTGTCTGCGCTGGCGCAGAGCCACGATGCTGAGAGCCTTCTTGGCGTGCTGTTCGCTTACAGTGCTGTGCGCCGCAACCGAAGGTGAGGGATTCGGACATCGATGTACATAACGGGTGCGATGGCGGTGATAGCGCTGGGAGGCGGGGAGGGAGGTACGATACCCGATGCTGTGTCGCACGGTGGAGATGGCGTGGCACGTCGAGGCCACCTCGTGGTGCAGGTCCTGCAGCGTGGTGAGTGCGGTGAAGAACGATTCGCTTCGCGTGGACACCTGACGAACGAGCTCGACCTCGACAACATCGAGATAGTGCGAGAGCTACAGTTGCGCGACGGGCACGAGGCGTCAGGTGAGCCCAAGACCAAGACACGCTCGAATCAAGTGCCTTCATGGGAGGATTGACGCGTGCGATGCGCTGCTTACCTTCTCCTGGAGGAGCACCGGAGAGGAGGTGCCAAGCGCATGGCACGTCTGCTCGAACGTCTCTGGGTCGCTGAGCGAAAAGTCCTCCTGGAAGTAGACCTGCGCGCAGTCCTCACGTGTGTGAGTCATTCGCATCCGCAGCGCGCGAGCGCCACGCAAGGCACCCAACACGCGCGTCGTGGTGATGGCTGGCAGCACCTTGGGCACGACTTGGATGTTGTCGTGCATGTCCTGCGCGGCCTCCTGCACTGCGAGTCCAGGCCCATCGTCTTCAGCCATCGGTGCGTGGGTCTGCTGGAACCGCTCGTGTAGCTACAAGCACGCACACGCGTGTGAGCACCACACACACTCCTATTTTATTATAAATTTTATTTTAAAAAAATAAATTAGTAATTGGTAAATAAATAGAAATAAATAGAACGTGAGCCGTATGGATTAAATTATGAATAATTTAAATATAAATAAAAGTATAAATTGATAACTTAACATTTAGGTGCGTGGGGGTGCACCTCGTTCACTTCGGCGATGTAGAGCTCCAATTCTTTGGCGCTTTCGCGTGAGGCGGTGGTGCTGGAGAGGGCGGTGGAGGAGGCGGTGCGCAAAGGGGTGGCCGGCGCTCGCGAGGCCGAGGAGGAGCGCTGTGTGGGGTCGTTCATCACCGCGCTCAGCGATTGCAGCGAGTACCTCGCGACTCGCTGCAGTTCTGTGATTTCCTCCTCCTCATCCCCTTCGTCTCCACCTCCCTTTCCCTCATCCATCTTCTTTGGTGTGGGCGTCTGCTGCAGCATGGCCCGCTACCGCGAGATTAACTAATCTCTCCCAATCGATCGATCAATCAAAAAAATCGCACACAGCAACCGCCGCCACTCGCGCATGCGGGCCAAGGACGCGGTGTTGTGGTGGTGAGTGGTGCCGGCAGGCTCACACAAGATATAGTTATGGGTGTAGGTGGGTTGTGGTGAGGTTGTAAAGCAACAGAGAAACACCTCAGGAAAACTTGAGGTCCAATCTCATCGCCTGAACCGACCAACACGAACAGCAGCAGCAGTAACTAAAAGATGACAGTGGTACACCTGGTGTTGTTCAAGCTCAAGGAGGACGCGACCGAGGAGCAGATCTCGGCGCTCGTGGACGGCCTCCAGAGCCTCTCTTCCCTCCCCGGCGTGGAGAAAATCACCGCAGGTGCGAACCCCCCAATGCAATCATCATCTTCTCCACGCGCCTTGAAGGCGGAGTGCGCACACGCACACGCATGACACTCACGCACGACACGCACGGCACTGCAGGCAAGAACTTCTCGGACCGCGGCAAGGGCTACAACTTTGGGCTGTCGGTGACGTTCAGCGGCAGAGCGGCGCTGGACGCCTACCTGCCCCACCCCGAGCACGTCAAGGTCAAGAACCAGTTCGTCGTGCCCATCACCGAGGACACCCTCGCCATCGACTACGAGTGCTGATGATGCACGCACACGGACGTCGGGCAATGGTGTATGATCGACTACGCCGGCTGCACATGAGGAAGAGAGACGAATAAACAAAGGACCTCACCGTCGTGATCGCACCCACGTCCTCCCTGGAGCTCGGCGGCCTCACGAGGCGCGATGCACTCACGGCAGGGAAGAGAGGCGACGGAGGAGTCGCGTGATCAGGCCTGCTGGCGGCGAGAGGCCAGGTCGTCCTTGCGATAGAGCCAGTACTTCTTGTAGGTCTGCGCCAGGTGCGCCACCATCTCCTCGCAGCCCTGGGACGTACACGTCAGCGAAAGGCAGCACACAAGCGGCGGCGGCGGCGTGGTGGGGACACGCGCATGAGTGCAGACATGAGATGCAAACCTGGAGAGCGAGCTCGAGGCTTTCGGCGGTGGCCTCCTCTTGCCAGATGTCGATCAGGAGGGAGAGTGCGTGCGCGCAGGTCGGATAGCGCTCCCTGCACTCGAGCGCCTTCTCCTTCACGTAGGGCTGCTCCGAGAACTTGCCTCCCTTGAATATCCTGAATATCCCGATGCACGCGTGTGAGCAACTCTGCCGGCCACAACACAGCACAGACGCCATACGACGCATGTGGCGAGGCACGAGGCCAGAGAGGAGCGCACCCGGAGAGGTAATACCAGGGGCTCTGGTTGTTGGGCGCTCGCTGTATCCACGACAGCGCGTAGCTGGTACGTATCACACGCGCAACGGTAAGCGCGAGTCGCACGCGCAAGGGGACAAGCGCGTGGGTGGGGCGAGAGAAAGCGCTGGAGATGGAGAGAAGAGGAGGAAGGAGGAGGAGCGTACTCGATTTCCTCCTTCTTGACTTCAGGCGAGCCGAATCCTTTGGTGTGCGAGATGACGTAGTATCTCTGGTTCCACGCCGAATTGTTCCTGAAGTCCTCTGTGTGAGTGTGTATGTGCGTCAGTCCGGTCGTGGCCATGCAATCAAGGGAGTAGATGCAATCGGCAAAACCTTTGAGGAGCTGGTGGATGTAGTCGAGTTCGCCCTCCCACAGACTGAACTCCTTCAGCACCCACTGCCTATGCGCCCACGCGTGGTAGTTCTTGGAGTCCTCTGAGGAAGACCACCAGCAGCAGCAGCCGCCGCACGCGTCAACCAACGCTTCGCCGCGACAGACACGACCAGAAGGAGTCCAAGGGGAAGTATACCCTTGAGCATTTGCGCGATGAAGTCGAGCTCGAGCGAGGGATCGCGTGAGCGTTCGACCAGAGCCTTTCGGTGATACCTGCGCGCACAAAGCGTCGTCGCGTCAGGGCCAAGAACTCGTCCGAGAGAGACCGGCCGCAATGCAGTGATCCGCGTGCAGTACCAGATCTGATAGTTCTTGGGGTTCTCAGCGGCGATGCGGTTGACCCACTCCACCTCCTCCTTGAAGTCGACGTCGAGCGCCACCAGGATCTTGCGTCGGTAGGCCCTGATCGTCGCCCAAACGCAGAAGACCGCCGTGCACACAGTTAGCACCCACCGCAGAGAGCGTGAGTGTCGCGCGGCTTGTGAGTAGAAGGAGGAAGGGGAGAGAGGAGATGGGGAACCCACCAGGCAGTGTAGTTCGCGGCGTTGAGGCGGATGACCTCGTCCGTCAGACGGAGGGCGCGGTCGCTCACCTCGCTGGCCTTCACCACGGCCCTGAAGTAGTCCATGGTCTCTCTGACTGGAAGGCGCTCACCCACACACGTATTAATTTTATATTCATTTTTATTATTTATAATTAATAATAATAATAAATAGGATTAATGATTGGCGTGGGGGGGGCATACACTGCGGCGAGTAGGCGATGGCGCAAACGCCACCCTGTGGGCCATCGTCCTGCGGCACTGGCTGCACATCGGCCCACTCAGGCCTCTGGGCAAAAGGTACATACTCTCCCTCCTCCATCGTTTGTTTCAATGCGCTTTTCTTTTTGCGTTTGTACAAAATATATTTTAAAAATATTATTTCATTTTCTGGTCTTCGCTGTTCGTGGCGTTGGGGTGAGCAGAAGATGATGAAGACTAAACTGCCGTCTTGAGTGTCTCTCTACGCGCAAGAATTGAATGAAGTTGGGGTTTATTGGATCTCTCTCGGCTGTGCAAATCGTGAAGAACCGCCCACACCCGCCAGGCACCCACACCCAAATGGGTTCATGAGATGCCGTGGGACGTAGAAAGTTGGACGTGTTTGTTTGGGAACGTTTTGGGCAGTGGGCCGCTCAAAGGTGTTGGTTTATTGAGACAAGATAGAGCATTTACCTCATCTGGAAGCAGAGGGGCGTGCACAATGTGAGTAATGAGCCTCGATGCACAGGCGAGGAAATGCACGGGCCAGCGTACCTTGAGGAAACCGATCTCCTCAGCGCGCTCCCTGAAGCACCTCCTGCACATCATGAGGCCGTACTTGCGGATGAGACCGTGGTTGTTTCCGCAGCGGCGGCTGGAGGAGAAGAAGAGATGTTAGTCTAGGCTGCTCTAGAGTGACTTCAAGAAGGATCAGTCCTTCCCTTGGCACACAACGACATCTTCGTAACGAAGATGCCTGATGGACAACTACATGCATAGGGGGGGGGCGATAGATGGGAGAGAAAAGGAAACGGAGAGTGTAGGAGGGCAACGTACCAGCTACGGGCATCAGGACCGAACTTGCGGGGGTGAGAGTTCCAAACGGCGGCGTGACCCATGGTTGATTCTGCGACAGCGAGAGAGGAGGCTGACGATGCGAGAAAGAAGAGAAGAAAGAACCGCGGTCGGCCTCCCCTCCAGTCTGAGTCACGCTTAGTGAAATGTCCGGATTAATCCCAGGAGATGAGTTTCTTTTCCTTCGATTTCTTTTTACAAAAATAAAATATAAAAATAATATCGACGAGAGAAAGAGACGAAGAAGAAGATGAAGAGACTCAGCGTCGTCGGCCGTCCCCTCTACTCTGCCGCGCCGCTCTGCCGCACCGCTGCGCCCCTCAGCAGCCACTCCCAGGCTCGCTATTCGTCCTCCTTCCAAGACATCGCGTCCAATTCCGCCAACCAGCGGCCGCTGAACACGAATGCCGCCGAGGTGCGCATCCACATGGCGGCCAGGGGCAACGCGGACGAGGTCTCCGACGAGAGGCGGGCGAGCATCGCCGCCGTGGTAGGCACCCCCGTCGAGACCCTCAAGCGCCGCGTGCGCATCTACATCCCGGCGCGGTGCACCATGCAGTCGGGCGTCCATGCGGCCACGTCCTGGAAGATTTCGTTCCCCGAGGAGGAGAAGAACCACTGGGCCAACCCCCTCATGGGCTGGACCGCCACCAAGGACCCCGTCTCCAACCTCCACATCCGGTTCGACACCAAGGAGGCCGCCGTCGCCTACTGCAAGCAGCACGGTACACCCCCCCCCCGCCATTTGCCATTTAATTGATTGCGCGGGCGGGCGGGTCGACAGGCTGATTGAGTCGTCTCGTTTGGGTGTGGGGGGGGGGCTTCAGGGCTGGACTACGAGATTGAGGACAGCTCGACCCCGTACGATAACATCACGCCAGACAAGGACTACGCCGACAACTTCAAGCACAAGGTCGAACGCAACATCGAGCCCGACATCTACGCTTAGTAGACTCTCTTTCACTCTCTTCACCCCCGTACTCTACTACTCTTCTCCTTCGTGTGGCACTGATCGCATACACTCTCCCTCTTCTCTCTCACCTCCCTTCACGAGCGACCCGCCCTTCCTGTGACGACGTTGGTGTTGACGGTGGTGGTGGATTGAAGGTTGAAGGTACATTACATGATGGGGTCATCAGCCACATCGGCCGGTGAGGGAGCTGTTGGTGACGACTCGGAGTGAGTGCGCGACCTGCGGGCCGGCTTGAGGTGGAGCCGCCAGCTGATCGCGGGGCCGCTTCGCTCGAGCGCCTGACGCCAGTCCTCGTACGCATAGCGGAGGGAGCTGTCGTTGGCGATCCTGATCTTGTCGCCCTCTAGGTCAAAGTAGTGCGCGCGCATTCGTTGCCCGTACACCAGCTCGATCGCTCTGTGTGTGCGTCGTGTGTGATGATGATGGTGCCCTGTTAGTTGGTTCCATTCCGCGTGTGCGAGCGATCACAAAGAACGACAGGCGAGACGTGTACCGTTGGAGACCGGAGTAGGAGAGGTCGGTGTCGAGGTTAAGCCGCACGAGCGAGATGTCGTCGTCGACCACGCACTTGATGGCGACCTCGCCAAACATCGAACAGAAGGCGAGAGACGTGCACGACGCGTAAGGCGCAGAAAGAGCGTCTGACGTCACTGATATCGAGGACGCCGAATGCGAAGACGACGACGCTGCCGAGGAGGATGACGTCGGCATCGGAGACGCTGACGAGGGAAACGAAAAGGAGAACGTCACGGGCGCCGCTCCGTCGCTGCTGGACGACGATGATGCGGAGGAGATGGTCGAGCTCGAGCAGTCGTCGTCTTCGTCGACAAAGGAGACAACACCATGAGCGACGGCCGCGTGGCCGGCCGAGTGGTTGAACCTGGGCTTGGGCGACGGCGGTGGCGAGACGAAGGAGGGCATGGAACACGATTGGGAGCCGGATGTGGGCGTCGTGGGACGCGGCGTCGGCGCGTCGGACGAGCGCGACCGGGACATGCCTGGGGCCAGTCGCTCAATGAACCTGGAACGAGTGCGCGGGCGATCGGGCGATGAGAGGCTCTCGGTCTGGCTCGACGAGCGCGCTGATGAAGGCGACTCGAGCGGGACGGGGAGGAATGAGTCCGAATCCGCTTCGATGATCGGGAACGATGCCGATGAAGCGGATGAGGCTGATGGCGATGGTGGTGGTGGTGGAGATGGCGAATGCGATGACTGCACGGACGACGGCGAGGAGGACAGCGATGACCCTCCTCCGGCGATGTTTTGGACCATCCGTCGGAGCCGGTTGGGCGACTGAGCCGACAGCGGTGGGTTTGGGCATGGAGCCGCGGCGGGAGCCGAGTTGATGCGAGGGATGGGCAGCTTGCTCACCTTGTGCTTGAGCTTGAGCGATCGTTCGAGCTCCTCCTCCCGGTCCTGCGTCTCGCCCTGCAGGGCGTCACCGCGGCCGTCGGCCGGCGCGTTGTCCTCACCCTCGCGTGTGTCTTCGTTGCTTGCGGCGAGGAGCTCCTGCCTGAGCTCGCGCTTGAGTCGCTTGAGGTGGCCCAGCTTTTTGATGCCCAGGGCCGCCAACACGACGCCGCCGTCCGCAGCGGCCGGCGTGGCGATCGACGAAGCGGACGGCGAGTGAGCGACGGGGAGGAATGCGTCGACCACCTTGACGAGCTGCGCGCCGTCGACCTTTCTCTTGCGCGCCGCCTTGGCGTAGTCCCCCAGCTCGATGGCCTGCAGCCACTTGGCCACCTCCTTGGGCTTCCACTCCGCCACCGCGGTGGCCTTCTTAGTTACCCCACGCTTCGTTTTAGACGTCGCACAGCTCAGCTGTTTTGGCGCCGCCACTGCGACAGGGAGGGGGTAGCTGCTGCGGGTCGCGAAGTGATCGGCGGAGAAGTGCGTCAGAGGCACCGCGCCCGCGGGCGAGGAGAGGACGATGGTGGGGAGGGTTTCGCTGCAGCTCGGAGCGGTCTTGGGCTCAGTGCGGAGGGTGCACATGTTGGCCCGCTTGAGCCGCAGCAGAGCCTCGAGCGACTCCGGGGGCGGGGGAGACGTCGAAGGCGACGTGGTCGTCGTCGTGGGAGTCGTATGTCCACTGCCGCCGGGCGGCAGGCGGCTCGCCTCGCCGCAGTCGC
>CDFA01018250.1:0-10818 GCA_000826305.1 Acanthamoeba healyi
CAATTAAATGGCAAATGGCGGGGGGGGGGTGTACCGTGCTGCTTGCAGTAGGCGACGGCGGCCTCCTTGGTGTCGAACCGGATGTGGAGGTTGGAGACGGGGTCCTTGGTGGCGGTCCAGCCCATGAGGGGGTTGGCCCAGTGGTTCTTCTCCTCCTCGGGGAACGAAATCTTCCAGGACGTGGCCGCATGGACGCCCGACTGCATGGTGCACCGCGCCGGGATGTAGATGCGCACGCGGCGCTTGAGGGTCTCGACGGGGGTGCCTACCACGGCGGCGATGCTCGCCCGCCTCTCGTCGGAGACCTCGTCCGCGTTGCCCCTGGCCGCCATGTGGATGCGCACCTCGGCGGCATTCGTGTTCAGCGGCCGCTGGTTGGCGGAATTGGACGCGATGTCTTGGAAGGAGGACGAATAGCGAGCCTGGGAGTGGCTGCTGAGGGGCGCAGCGGTGCGGCAGAGCGGCGCGGCAGAGTAGAGGGGACGGCCGACGACGCTGAGTCTCTTCATCTTCTTCTTCGTCTCTTTCTCTCGTCGATATTATTTTTATATTTTATTTTTGTAAAAAGAAATCGAAGGAAAAGAAACTCATCTCCTGGGATTAATCCGGACATTTCACTAAGCGTGACTCAGACTGGAGGGGAGGCCGACCGCGGTTCTTTCTTCTCTTCTTTCTCGCATCGTCAGCCTCCTCTCTCGCTGTCGCAGAATCAACCATGGGTCACGCCGCCGTTTGGAACTCTCACCCCCGCAAGTTCGGTCCTGATGCCCGTAGCTGGTACGTTGCCCTCCTACACTCTCCGTTTCCTTTTCTCTCCCATCTATCGCCCCCCCCCTATGCATGTAGTTGTCCATCAGGCATCTTCGTTACGAAGATGTCGTTGTGTGCCAAGGGAAGGACTGATCCTTCTTGAAGTCACTCTAGAGCAGCCTAGACTAACATCTCTTCTTCTCCTCCAGCCGCCGCTGCGGAAACAACCACGGTCTCATCCGCAAGTACGGCCTCATGATGTGCAGGAGGTGCTTCAGGGAGCGCGCTGAGGAGATCGGTTTCCTCAAGGTACGCTGGCCCGTGCATTTCCTCGCCTGTGCATCGAGGCTCATTACTCACATTGTGCACGCCCCTCTGCTTCCAGATGAGGTAAATGCTCTATCTTGTCTCAATAAACCAACACCTTTGAGCGGCCCACTGCCCAAAACGTTCCCAAACAAACACGTCCAACTTTCTACGTCCCACGGCATCTCATGAACCCATTTGGGTGTGGGTGCCTGGCGGGTGTGGGCGGTTCTTCACGATTTGCACAGCCGAGAGAGATCCAATAAACCCCAACTTCATTCAATTCTTGCGCGTAGAGAGACACTCAAGACGGCAGTTTAGTCTTCATCATCTTCTGCTCACCCCAACGCCACGAACAGCGAAGACCAGAAAATGAAATAATATTTTTAAAATATATTTTGTACAAACGCAAAAAGAAAAGCGCATTGAAACAAACGATGGAGGAGGGAGAGTATGTACCTTTTGCCCAGAGGCCTGAGTGGGCCGATGTGCAGCCAGTGCCGCAGGACGATGGCCCACAGGGTGGCGTTTGCGCCATCGCCTACTCGCCGCAGTGTATGCCCCCCCCACGCCAATCATTAATCCTATTTATTATTATTATTAATTATAAATAATAAAAATGAATATAAAATTAATACGTGTGTGGGTGAGCGCCTTCCAGTCAGAGAGACCATGGACTACTTCAGGGCCGTGGTGAAGGCCAGCGAGGTGAGCGACCGCGCCCTCCGTCTGACGGACGAGGTCATCCGCCTCAACGCCGCGAACTACACTGCCTGGTGGGTTCCCCATCTCCTCTCTCCCCTTCCTCCTTCTACTCACAAGCCGCGCGACACTCACGCTCTCTGCGGTGGGTGCTAACTGTGTGCACGGCGGTCTTCTGCGTTTGGGCGACGATCAGGGCCTACCGACGCAAGATCCTGGTGGCGCTCGACGTCGACTTCAAGGAGGAGGTGGAGTGGGTCAACCGCATCGCCGCTGAGAACCCCAAGAACTATCAGATCTGGTACTGCACGCGGATCACTGCATTGCGGCCGGTCTCTCTCGGACGAGTTCTTGGCCCTGACGCGACGACGCTTTGTGCGCGCAGGTATCACCGAAAGGCTCTGGTCGAACGCTCACGCGATCCCTCGCTCGAGCTCGACTTCATCGCGCAAATGCTCAAGGGTATACTTCCCCTTGGACTCCTTCTGGTCGTGTCTGTCGCGGCGAAGCGTTGGTTGACGCGTGCGGCGGCTGCTGCTGCTGGTGGTCTTCCTCAGAGGACTCCAAGAACTACCACGCGTGGGCGCATAGGCAGTGGGTGCTGAAGGAGTTCAGTCTGTGGGAGGGCGAACTCGACTACATCCACCAGCTCCTCAAAGGTTTTGCCGATTGCATCTACTCCCTTGATTGCATGGCCACGACCGGACTGACGCACATACACACTCACACAGAGGACTTCAGGAACAATTCGGCGTGGAACCAGAGATACTACGTCATCTCGCACACCAAAGGATTCGGCTCGCCTGAAGTCAAGAAGGAGGAAATCGAGTACGCTCCTCCTCCTTCCTCCTCTTCTCTCCATCTCCAGCGCTTTCTCTCGCCCCACCCACGCGCTTGTCCCCTTGCGCGTGCGACTCGCGCTTACCGTTGCGCGTGTGATACGTACCAGCTACGCGCTGTCGTGGATACAGCGAGCGCCCAACAACCAGAGCCCCTGGTATTACCTCTCCGGGTGCGCTCCTCTCTGGCCTCGTGCCTCGCCACATGCGTCGTATGGCGTCTGTGCTGTGTTGTGGCCGGCAGAGTTGCTCACACGCGTGCATCGGGATATTCAGGATATTCAAGGGAGGCAAGTTCTCGGAGCAGCCCTACGTGAAGGAGAAGGCGCTCGAGTGCAGGGAGCGCTATCCGACCTGCGCGCACGCACTCTCCCTCCTGATCGACATCTGGCAAGAGGAGGCCACCGCCGAAAGCCTCGAGCTCGCTCTCCAGGTTTGCATCTCATGTCTGCACTCATGCGCGTGTCCCCACCACGCCGCCGCCGCCGCTTGTGTGCTGCCTTTCGCTGACGTGTACGTCCCAGGGCTGCGAGGAGATGGTGGCGCACCTGGCGCAGACCTACAAGAAGTACTGGCTCTATCGCAAGGACGACCTGGCCTCTCGCCGCCAGCAGGCCTGATCACGCGACTCCTCCGTCGCCTCTCTTCCCTGCCGTGAGTGCATCGCGCCTCGTGAGGCCGCCGAGCTCCAGGGAGGACGTGGGTGCGATCACGACGGTGAGGTCCTTTGTTTATTCGTCTCTCTTCCTCATGTGCAGCCGGCGTAGTCGATCATACACCATTGCCCGACGTCCGTGTGCGTGCATCATCAGCACTCGTAGTCGATGGCGAGGGTGTCCTCGGTGATGGGCACGACGAACTGGTTCTTGACCTTGACGTGCTCGGGGTGGGGCAGGTAGGCGTCCAGCGCCGCTCTGCCGCTGAACGTCACCGACAGCCCAAAGTTGTAGCCCTTGCCGCGGTCCGAGAAGTTCTTGCCTGCAGTGCCGTGCGTGTCGTGCGTGAGTGTCATGCGTGTGCGTGTGCGCACTCCGCCTTCAAGGCGCGTGGAGAAGATGATGATTGCATTGGGGGGTTCGCACCTGCGGTGATTTTCTCCACGCCGGGGAGGGAAGAGAGGCTCTGGAGGCCGTCCACGAGCGCCGAGATCTGCTCCTCGGTCGCGTCCTCCTTGAGCTTGAACAACACCAGGTGTACCACTGTCATCTTTTAGTTACTGCTGCTGCTGTTCGTGTTGGTCGGTTCAGGCGATGAGATTGGACCTCAAGTTTTCCTGAGGTGTTTCTCTGTTGCTTTACAACCTCACCACAACCCACCTACACCCATAACTATATCTTGTGTGAGCCTGCCGGCACCACTCACCACCACAACACCGCGTCCTTGGCCCGCATGCGCGAGTGGCGGCGGTTGCTGTGTGCGATTTTTTTGATTGATCGATCGATTGGGAGAGATTAGTTAATCTCGCGGTAGCGGGCCATGCTGCAGCAGACGCCCACACCAAAGAAGATGGATGAGGGAAAGGGAGGTGGAGACGAAGGGGATGAGGAGGAGGAAATCACAGAACTGCAGCGAGTCGCGAGGTACTCGCTGCAATCGCTGAGCGCGGTGATGAACGACCCCACACAGCGCTCCTCCTCGGCCTCGCGAGCGCCGGCCACCCCTTTGCGCACCGCCTCCTCCACCGCCCTCTCCAGCACCACCGCCTCACGCGAAAGCGCCAAAGAATTGGAGCTCTACATCGCCGAAGTGAACGAGGTGCACCCCCACGCACCTAAATGTTAAGTTATCAATTTATACTTTTATTTATATTTAAATTATTCATAATTTAATCCATACGGCTCACGTTCTATTTATTTCTATTTATTTACCAATTACTAATTTATTTTTTTAAAATAAAATTTATAATAAAATAGGAGTGTGTGTGGTGCTCACACGCGTGTGCGTGCTTGTAGCTACACGAGCGGTTCCAGCAGACCCACGCACCGATGGCTGAAGACGATGGGCCTGGACTCGCAGTGCAGGAGGCCGCGCAGGACATGCACGACAACATCCAAGTCGTGCCCAAGGTGCTGCCAGCCATCACCACGACGCGCGTGTTGGGTGCCTTGCGTGGCGCTCGCGCGCTGCGGATGCGAATGACTCACACACGTGAGGACTGCGCGCAGGTCTACTTCCAGGAGGACTTTTCGCTCAGCGACCCAGAGACGTTCGAGCAGACGTGCCATGCGCTTGGCACCTCCTCTCCGGTGCTCCTCCAGGAGAAGGTAAGCAGCGCATCGCACGCGTCAATCCTCCCATGAAGGCACTTGATTCGAGCGTGTCTTGGTCTTGGGCTCACCTGACGCCTCGTGCCCGTCGCGCAACTGTAGCTCTCGCACTATCTCGATGTTGTCGAGGTCGAGCTCGTTCGTCAGGTGTCCACGCGAAGCGAATCGTTCTTCACCGCACTCACCACGCTGCAGGACCTGCACCACGAGGTGGCCTCGACGTGCCACGCCATCTCCACCGTGCGACACAGCATCGGGTATCGTACCTCCCTCCCCGCCTCCCAGCGCTATCACCGCCATCGCACCCGTTATGTACATCGATGTCCGAATCCCTCACCTTCGGTTGCGGCGCACAGCACTGTAAGCGAACAGCACGCCAAGAAGGCTCTCAGCATCGTGGCTCTGCGCCAGCGCAGACAGAACTGCATCGTGGTCTACAAAAAGGTACCATAGCCTCGCTTCTCCTTACAAATGCACGCTCGCATCCATGCGTTTTGAGCTTCCTCCGTGCACGCTAACCAACGATGTTCTCTTTTGCTTCTTGCTCTCTTGCAGCTGAAGCTGATTGCTCGAGTCAGAGCTGCGCAGCCGACAATTCAGCTGCTCCTGTCCAACAGGTATGTCGGCGCCACCGCCGATGTCACAGTTAGCACCAGACCACCTGACTAATCCGCCGTGACTCGGTTTAAGTGACTTTGCCGGCGCCCTGGACTTGATCGCCACAACGCAAGCCATTTTGGCATCAGACCTGCAGGGCATCCAAAGCTTCAAGTACCTCACCTCCACTGCCACCACCACCACCACCAGCCCTGAATGGTCTTCCTGCCACTGCACCTGACGCCATTTCCTGACGCACTCCTCCAACGCAGGCACACATCGCTTCAGCTCAAGGAGATGACCACACTCATTCAGCGCATGATCCAGGTAGACACACGTTCACCAGTGCACTGGTGAGTCAACGCCAAACATGCTGAAGGGAGCGTATGTGCGTGCGTACACGACAGGACGATTTCTTGCGCTTCGCACTGGGCAAAGCGAGCGAGATCAACGAAGCCGCGCAAGTCTGGGCCTCCATATACGGTGAACACGGTACCGCACCCGCCCGCGCCCGGCAACACTTATCATGGATGATGGACTCCTCCCTCCGCGATCGCGCGCTTACCTTGTCGAGTGACGCGCTGCCTCCTTGGCCAGAGGGCGATGGGACCGAAAAGGAGCTACTGTTCCACGAGGTGGGCCTGGAAGAAAGGTACTACTGCCAGGCCTTCTGCGTGGTGTCGTCATGATCGTCGTGCGCTGTGCTATGTTCCACGTCGTGACCAACTTCACGCGTGTCAGATTGTCGCCGTTGGCGTTTGGTCTTCTTCGGCTGGGAAAGATCCGTCAGGCCTTCCAGCTGTACCGCGAGAAGATGCAGAAGAAAGTCTCCTCCATTATCGATCGAGTATGCGCACCTTCTACCCTCCCTACCCCCACCCACACGTCTTCGTCCCTCGATCTCGAAACTCATCCATCTGTGTCTTGCGTGCTCTGTGTGGGCGCAGTACGTCGAGAACTTCTTCATTCCTCCCGGCCTCGCGAGTACGGTACGATGCGCACGAGCACCGCACACAATGCGCGTTCGTGCGTGAGCACTGGAATTGAAGAGTGCCTTGTGTGCGAATCAGGCGGTGACCGACGAGATCTCGAATCTATTGGCAAATCTCGACTCCTCGACCTTTCTGGTCGTCTTCCTGCAGCCCCTGTTCGCGAAGCTCATGCTGCGCTTGGAGCGCATGGCCTACATCCATGCCACCCTCCTGCCCGTTCTCGACAGCTGTACTCACACTCGCGACAATTCTTGCGTACTGCACGCTACGTGGGTGACGCTTACACTGAATGCACGTCGCGGACAGGCTTAGGTAAAGAACAGAGTGTTAAGACCGTTCGCCCACTTAGCAAGGGCGAAGGCGAAGGTGCTGGTGGCGAGAAGGACGGCAAGTGGTGGGGCCGTGCCCGTATCACGATCTCCGAGGAGTACCGCAATCAGATCTTGTTCGACAGCAGCGATACCCTGTCGTCCATCGTCGAGGTCAGTCACTCGCGGTGTGCGCGACTCCTCAAAATGGTGAGACGTTTGACCCACCCCACGCACACATTGCGACGTATCAGTAGACGCAACACGCTCACCCGTGCTCTTCTGTCCGTGTGTGTGTGTGTGTGTGTGTGGTGACGCGCAGCGGTCTGAGGCCAACGCGCGATTGAGCGCGACGGAATTCGTGGACATGTACAACGTTGCTATGCACTTTGTGCAGCAGTGCGAGAAGCTCTGTAAGAAGCAGTGCTTCAGCCTGCGCAACGCACTGCTGGGCCAGGTTCGAGACCCCGTCTCTGCTTCTGTGCAGCCTTGGCATTGTCTCCAAAGCTGAGTCAGTTGTTATCGCGGCTGTACAGGCGCGTGTCTTTTTGGATGGATTCCACAGCAACCGCATCTCGTCGATGGCCATCATCCTCGAATCGGAAACATGGACGCAGGCTCAGGTATATCTTCACTCACGGCCTCTCTTGTTCGCGTTCACGTGCGCGCGTGCAGTTAAGGCTCAGCCCTTTCTCCCTGCAGGTCGCCCATGAGTTCCAGAAGATTGCGAACGACATCTCCACGCCCGTCGACGACGACGCCCTCCAGGTTCGCAGTTCTCGCAGCATGCAGCCACAACCGCAGCCAACACGCGCACTCACACTGCCTCTTCTTATTGCCGTTGGACGCGCGCACACGCACAGGGTCTGGCGACACAGAACAAGCGATCGACGGATCAGCGATTGCAGCAGATGAGCGAAAAGGTCAAACAAACACACGAGAAGCAGCGCGAGGACACCGAGCGAAGGAGCGAGCTGCGGCGATCTCTTGGCGAAACGCCGCGCGCGCCAACGCCTGCAGCCGAGCCAACACCGAAGAAGGCCAACACAGCACTAACTGCTAGCGCCAATGCGACCGGTAGCAGCGAGGGCACGATCAGCGCTGCCGCGGATCGATTGTCCTCGACGCTGTCGTCGGCTGCCTTGACATTCCTGTCCAGCGGGTCGTCCTCACCATCGAGTCCATCGTCGCTGTCGTCATCGCCCACGTCGACACCGTCGCCGCTGGCCCTGGGCGAGACGCTCTTCAACAAGCTCAACTTCCGCAAGCGTAGGCCAAGCCTCACGCCGCCCGTCGAGAACGCTGTCGCCGGCAACAATGTAAAGCTAACGGCCACTCCAGGCTCGACGACGACAACAACGACGAGCAACGGTGAGAACGGTGAGAGCGAGGGGAAGGCGGACAAGCCACAGCCAACGGCCATCACAATCAAAACGACTCCTCCTGCCAGCAGCGAACCAACGAAAAGAGCGCCTCGCGCCGAGTCCGTCACAGAAAGCGAAGGCGGCAGCATATCTGAATCCCTCATCATCGGCGAACGCCAGTTCCACGTGGTGCGTGGCTTTCCTCAGTGTCACGCCACACATGACACGCGCGACCAAGCAGCACTCAAGTTAACCGGCGTGTGTCACCCACGCACACTGATTTGGCCAGGTGAATGCGGCGTTGATTCTGGTGAAGCTGGTGGGCGAGTACCTCAACTGCCTGTCGCTCATTCCCTCGCTCAGCACTGATGTCCTCCAGAAGATGGTCGAACTCCTCAGGTACGCGTCTGGGCTTGCCCATTCCTTGATCCTCTTCCTTCCCGGCGCATTGTTGTGCTCACGCGCGCTACGTGTCCAGTCTGTTCAACTCGCGAACGTGCGGGCTGGTGTTGGGTGCCGGCGCGATGCAGGCGGCCAGCCTCAAGTCCATCACTGCCAAACACCTCTGTACCGCCTCTCCGACTTGCTCGCCGCGACAATGTCTCGTCTGGTAATGCTCATCCTTTGTGACCTCGGCGTGTGCGTGTGTTGTGTGCCCCGGCGGATGAAATCCAGCGTTGGCTGCGGAGAGTGTGGGCGTCGAGGTAGCGTTAATCCCGCACGTCAAGGCGCGGATCGGACAGTGCCTGACCCTCAAGAAGCATCACATCCTGCTCAACGACCTCGATCGCGTGCTCGGCGTACGCCCCCATTTACCACCGTGTCTCGCTCTGTCTACTATCCTCGGGTATGGAATGTGATGCATTCCCCGTACCTCCTCTCGCTATTGCAGGACTGCAAGGAGCACCGGCAGCAGATCTTTGCCAAGGTGGTCGCGATCATGAAGGACCGTGCCGAAGTGCACAGCCAAGGCGTTGCGGTACGGTCTGCTTTGGTCTCTCAAATGCGGTGTGTATCAAACTACATCTGCTCACTGCCTCATCGTTCGCAGCGCTACTACACGACCAACATCGCCAAGTCGACGTCGGCGTACATGCTGACCCTGGTCAAGGAGACCACCACGCTCCACCGGGTGCTCTCCAAGATACTGCCTGCGAACGAGATCAAGGTACCTTGGCACATTCTCGTCGCTGTTGGGCCGTGTCGTGGCGTGTCGTTGTTCTGACAGACAGCCGTCTGCTCTCTGCTCGACTCGGTCTCCAGCAAATCTTCTCGTCCATCGTCGACGTCATCAACGTTCGCTTCACACAACAATTCAACACACTCGAGTCTCTCACGCCATCCGGGAAGAAGAGGTTTGTCGTCGTCATCATCATCGTCATCATCGCACCACGCGTGCCAGTGATTCCATCGACTGACATGGGCCGTGTGATGTGGGTTCGTTCGTCGTGTCTGTGTGTCCTCGTGCAGGCTCTATGCCGACATCGAGTATTTATTGCAGGCCCTGCGCGGTCTGTCGAGCGAGGTCGACCCCGGCACCAAGCTCATCGCCCTCTACACCTCGCGCTTTGGCCAACCACCACCCCAGCCGCAACCACCACAGCCAAAGCAGCAGCCACCACCCACCCCCCCAGCCTACCTAAACAACAGCTAACCACACAGGTCATCATCATCGTCATCACCATAAATCCCACGATCAAGATCACACACTTTTCTTTCGCGTTTTGCAATTCATTGTGGGACATGTCGAGAGAAAATGCGGAAAATGAAGTGGGAAATTGAGCCAAAAATTTAGGACAACCCAAAAACACAGTGCTCTCGCTCTCTCTATCCTCGCTCAGTCTCCTCCATCCGCGGCCCTTCTTCTTCGCTCCTCCTCTTCCCCCAAGGAGCACTCACAGCCGCCCTCTCTTCTCTTCTCTCGCTCTGCTGCATCTTCCTCTTCTGCATCTTCCATCCGTCCATCTCTCACATCGCTCCGGGGCCACACTCTGTGGCGTGCAGCCGCCTTTCGTTCTTTTTATTCTCAAGTTATTTATTTATTTTATATTTATTTAATTCGATCATTTTAATTTAATCCTCCGTCCCGGGTCGGCGATCGATTCGGTCGATGGGAATCCGTTCGGCCGTCAACGAACGACAACAGCAGCAACTACAACAGCGCCAAGGCAATGGAGCGCTTCCCCTCCCCCTCCCCCTCCTCACCCTGGATGCGAACGCGGCGCGAGGCGTGGTGCTGCACATCTTCGCCTTCCTCGCGTCGCTCGATTTGCTGGCGGCGCGGCTCGTCTGTCGGCGCTGGCGCGAGTGGACCAGCGCCGACGACGCCCTCTGGCGGCGCGCCGTGGAGCGCGAGCTGCTGCCGCCGCCGCGCCACCGCCGCGCCACCGCCACCTCCGGGTCACCATCTCCCTGCTGTCGGGCTTGGACCACCGGGACGACCACCACCAGCACCAGCACCACCGGGATGGAGCTGCGGCGCTGCACGAGGAGTTCGAGAGATGGCGAGCCACCACCTACGAGCGCGAGCTCAAGCCGGACTGGCTGGCTCTCTTCATGGGGAGCGACAAAGACGACAAGGACGACGGGGACGAGGACGGTGCGGGTCGATCCGAAAGTAGCAGCAAGAGCAGCAGCACGGGTGGGGCAGGTGGTGCACCTGCGGCGTGGATGCTGTTCGCGTTGCGGGCGCT